>ONZH01000359.1:0-81269 GCA_900303285.1 Rhinella marina
TTTTGGGATCAAGCTATATACGTGACAGGCAGCAAATGACTTGGTTGTATTCAGTGACGTACAGAAAGTGTCACCTGGACAGAAAATACGGATTGGAGTGAGTGTGCTGAACTGTGACACACAGAAAGGTTACACGCAGCTGTGTGAAATGGATTTGTATCACTGAGCTAAAACAACAAAAAAACTAATTTTTTTTATATATTTTGTTTTCTATATTTTTTGGTAGTTTTGTTTTTTTGGGAACGTGACGTGCAGGAACTATCGTAGACCTAACTCACACCCTGTTAATGGTGGCTATTTAGACTGCGACCCAGACAAATGTCGCACAGAGATTTTTGGGATCAAGCTATATACGTGACAGGCAGCAAATGACTTGGTTGTATTCAGTGACGTACAGAAAGTGTCACCTGGACAGAAAATACGGATTGGAGTGAGTGTGCTGAACTGTGACACACAGAAAGGTTACACGCAGCTGTGTGAAATGGATTTGTATCACTGAGCTAAAACAACAAAAAAACTAATTTTTTTATATATTTTGTTTTCTATATTTTTTTGGTAGTTTTGTTTTTTTGGGAACGTGACGTGCAGGAACTATCGTAGACCTAACTCATACCCTGTTAATGGTGGCTATTTAGACTGCGACCCAGACAAATGTCGCACAGAGATTTTTGGGATCAAGCTATATACGTGACAGGCAGCAAAAGACTTGGTTGTATTCAGTGACGTACAGAAAGTGTCACCTGGACAGAAAATACGGATTGGAGTGAGTGTGCTGAACTGTGACACACAGAAAGGTTACACGCAGCTGTGTGAAATGGATTTGTATCACTGAGCTAAAACAACAAAAAACTAATTTTTTTTTATATATTTTGTTTTCTATATTTTTTGTAGTTTTGTTTTTTTGGGAACGTGACGTGCAGGAACTATCGTAGACCTAACTCACACCCTGTTAATGGTGGCTATTTAGACTGCGACCCAGACAAATGTCGCACAGAGATTTTTGGGATCAAGCTATATACGTGACAGGCAGCAAATGACTTGGTTGTATTCAGTGACGTACAGAAAGTGTCACCTGGACAGAAAATACGGATTGGAGTGAGTGTGCTGAACTGTGACACACAGAAAGGTTACACGCAGCTGTGTGAAATGGATTTGTATCACTGAGCTAAAACAACAAAAAACTAATTTTTTTAATATATTTTGTTTTCTATATTTTTTTGGTAGTTTTGTTTTTTTGGGAACGTGACGTGCAGGAACTATCGTAGACCTAACTCACACCCTGTTAATGGTGGCTATTTAGACTGCGACCCAGACAAATGTCGCACAGAGATTTTTGGGATCAAGCTATATACGTGACAGGCAGCAAATGACTTGGTTGTATTCAGTGACGTACAGAAAGTGTCACCTGGACAGAAAATACGGATTGGAGTGAGTGTGCTGAACTGTGACACACAGAAAGGTTACACGCAGCTGTGTGAAATGGATTTGTATCACTGAGCTAAAACAACAAAAAAAACTAATTTTTTTTTTATATTTTGTTTTGGATTTTTGTTTTTTTGGAACGTGACGTGCAGAAACTATCGTAGAGCTAACTGACACCCTACTGACGGTGGCTATTTAGACTGCGACCCAGACAAATGTCGCACAGAGATTTTTGGGATCAAGCTATACACGTGACAGGCAGCAAAAGACTTGGTTGTATTAAGTGACGTACAGAAAGTGTCACCTGGACAGAAAATAGTGAGTGCACTGAACTGTGACACACAGAATGGATCCACACTGCTGTGTGCAATGGATTTGTATCACTGAGATATAACATTAAAAAAAAGGGGGTTATATATGGCGATAGCTGCACTACTAGTGCCAGCCAGCCAGCCAAGCCAGGAGACAAAAAAAAATGTCTTGTAGCCCTTAGAAGGGCTGTTGGGTTCTTTGTGGGTGATTCCTGTCTAACAGAGAACTAAATGCAGGCCCTAACACTGTCCCTGAAACGCAGCAGCTCAATCCCTAACGACATCCAGACGGTATCTGAGCCGAGCACCGCGGCCAGTCAGTAGTATATTCCAGGGTCACCTGATCAGGCCAGCCAACCCCTGCTATCGACATGTAAGGGCCCCACGTGATGCTGGGTGTACCTTAGAGCCTCCTGGCTTGTGATTGGCTGTGTTTATAGGCGCCAAAAAAGCACGATGCCGAAGTTGCCATTTCCTCAAGCATGGCGAGATACTCGTCCGAGCAGCGAGCACTTACGAGTACCCTAATACTCGAACGAGCACTAAGCTCGGACGAGTATGCTCGCTCATCTCTACTCCGTACAGTATTAGAATGTATTGGCTCAGATGAGCCAAAGTTATTGCTTTGCGAAGTCTCATGAGACTTCGCATAATAACTTCATAAATTAATTTGAACTATAAAAAACCATTTATGAAGTTATTATGTGAAGTCTCGCGAGACTTCGCTAAGTAATAACTTCGCCTCATTGGAGCCAATACATTCTAATACTGTACTGAGCTCTTGCTCTGTACAGTGTTGGAACTAAGTTTTCGGTCATCCCTAGTCCTCTTGAAAGGAAGATTATTTTTAACTTGGGTCCAGAGAACCCCTTTAGGCTTGATACCCACTAGTTCAGAATGGGATTGTTTTTTGATTCACATTTTACTGGTTATTTAATGAAGTATTTTTTTTTAAAACCGTTTACTCAGAAGTGTTAGTATTGATCAAAGTTAACCATTGCTAGTATAGGATAGGTCATCAATACTTTACTCCTGGAAAACTCCTTTGAAGGGGCTGTTCATCTTCTGGGAGTTTTTCAGCATACAGCTCTTGACAGGACCTGTGGATGGAAGCATATTTACCTGCTCCCCACCACTAGGTCCTAAATCTTTCCTCCACACCAGCATTTGGGTCCCACTCTCTCAACATCCGGTTTCACGCTGCTGCAGCCAATGACTGGTCGTAGTGGTGACCTGCCTCCCTTGCGTCACATCACCAATTGATGTGACTCAAGGGGGGCAGGTCCATCACTGCAGCCAGTTAGAACAAAAAAAAAAAAGAAATAAGGTGCTCTACACTATTCACGCTAGGCGTATAGAAGGAAATTGTAGAAAAAGATGGCACTCACCGGTAGTGTCCAATACTCACTTTATTGTGAATGTATAACATCAAATGGCAGGGGTGCAGAGCGCCATACAGGCACCGGTTTGGTGCCTGTAAGGCGCTCTGCACCCCTGCCATTTGATGTTATACATTCACAATAAAGTGAGTATTGGACACTACCGGTGAGTGCCGTCTTTTTCTACAATTTCCTGATATTGATGACATCTCTATGGACTGAGCACCACCGGGTCCTACGTTTTATAGACTGGGCTACTGATGCTTGATGTCTATATTGCATACGATGGAGGAGCAGTGCCATCCCATCTATATCCTTTCTTGAATATACCTAGGAGTATAGAAGTATGGCCAAAAAAAAAAAATAGCGTGTTTTCTAAAATCTACCTTTAATAATGCTCTTAGGCAGGGTAGAAGTACATTGTACAAATAATTAAAAATAATTATAGTGTGTCAAATATAATATAAAAAGATAATAAATAAATAAATGGATGGTACTCAGCCCCTGGCAGAACAAGCAGGTGTAAGGAGACGGTGCTCATCAGATGAATAAACACATGGTACACCCAGGGGGCTGGGAAAGACTGCCAGATGAGTCAGTGCAGCTGCACTCTCCTTACACCTGCTTGTTCCTCCAGGGGCTGAGTACCATCCATTTATTTATTTATTTATTTATTTATTTATTTATTTATTTATTTATTATCTTTTTCTTTCCCTACATTTTGATTATCAGTTTATTTATCACCCCCTGATGAACCTATGTTATAGGAGAAACGTGTCGCGGTACAATTATGTTTTGATCTATTCTGGGGTATGTTGTTACCTCCTCATTGGTATATCTTGATAGTAGGGTCTGTGTAGGGTGTTATTTGAGGTCTAGGAACGAGGACAGGGACCCCTACCATCTGGGGGTGACCCTGGGCTGAGAAATTTCTCGTGAGGGCAAAATAGGGTAAGTTTTCCCATTATTTTCCCCCTTAAACAACCTTATTAGTATCTGTGCGGACACCATTAATGGGCATTTTTGTCATTATATTTGACACACTATAATTATTTTTAAATATTTGTTAGCTGTACTTCTACCCTGCCTAAGAGCATTATTAAAGGGGTATTCCGGTAAAGTAACTAGATTTTTAAAAAACTGCTTAAGGCTGCAAGCTGTGACCCAACCAGAACCCATACCTATACATATAACCAGAGCTTCATTTTACCTTGCAAACCATTTGTCTAGCTCCTGTGTGAGCCTGCAACACACTAAGAGTGTCATGGCTCCTGACCTTCCCTCACAAAACTACAATCCCCACAATGCCTAGCTTTCCTGCTGTGGGTTTCTGCTTGTTCATGAGTGTTGATGTTATGTTTATTCATTGGCTGCCTGATATTCCAGTCCAGGCCTGATATTCCAGTCTCAGTAGTCAGCAGCACACTGGTATTTATCTAGAGAATAGAGCATGCTCGACCTAACAAAGGCTCAGAACTACAGGTTGATGCCGAGGTAATTTATGAGGAAACACAGTGGGTAGCTGAGGAAGAAAACTACTTCTATAACTACTGAACGATAAATATTTGAAATTGACATTATATTAGGTAATTACTGATGATTAATTAGTCTAAAACATAAGTTTTAGTTAGGGCTCTTTCACACCACAGTTAGGGATTCCGTTCTGGCTTTCCGTTATAACATCGTTATAACGGAAAATAACGTATAAATATATCAGATCATCAAAACTAAAGGGGATCTTTCACCAGTGACCAACCTATCCAACTATTTGCATAGACACATGGCTGTAGTTCACCTGACTGAAATATTATTATTATTTTTTTGATCAGAGGCCCCATTCCAGAGTTATTTCTTAATATGCATATTAGGCCTTTGGTGCAACCCAAGCCCCACTTTTTTCTGTAGCCTTCCCTTCCCTGGCTGCTTTGATTGTCAGGGCCATGGCAATGCAGTCAGGGTTACACCCCAAACTCTAAATCTTTAACCAAACCCCTTCAGCAGACCTCACAACTAAGCAGAACAGACATCATAAATTAAAATGGATTCAGACCTTAAAATTACCTGGGAACCCTGGGGATAGGTCATCAGTATAAAGCAGTCGGAAAACCTCTTACTAGAGTAAACAAATTCAAACTCTACAGGTTAAATTTATATATATACAGATAGATAAAATTCACGGCAAAATGCCTGACCATACTACAAAAATTCTGTGAATATAAATCAGCATCCACACAAGGTACGCATCAATAATTCAGCCTGTGTAGGCTTTGATAGCAAAAAGTTTACTATGACCAGCTGTTAGAGGCTCTCAACCGCTGATGATCCAGAGACTTACTACTGAGGCTTCACTGTGAAAATCATAAAGAAACATGCAATTGAACAGAGATACATAAAAGTAGAAAAGAATGCCATTAATCAGACTGTTGGATTTTGCTTGTGTAAGCAACACTCAGTAAAGTTTCTGATGCAGATTATTTTAGCCAAAACAGAGTGGATATAAAAAGAAGCATAAGTCTTTCCTTTATGCATTTATTTTATATTTTTATTCTTTATACATCACTTTTCCACGTTTTAACTAAACTGCAAAAAAACTGTCCTTAAACCTGACTTAAGGAGCATTCCTTAGTAAAAATAAAAGTATGAGTACTTTAAAGGGTTGTCCATGTTTTTTTAAATTCTCCCCTCCACCCCACCCATTGATACCTGTAAATTAAACTACACTTATCTTCCCCCTCCACTTGATTCCAGCCCTGTGGGTCCAGGGATGTCTTCCTTGCACTTCTGTTCTTGCATATAATTTTCGTCCACAGATGAGGTCACATGCATGGCTGCAGAAAATGTCTGGCCTCACCAGTGATGTGTCATCACTGAGGCCAGAGATTGGTGGCAGCGGCACACTCATCTGTGAAGGAAATTAACATGCAGGGACCAAAAGTCCAGTGAAGCCAGTCCAGGGCCCAAAGAGCCATAACCAAGTGCAGGGAGCAGATAAGTATACTTCCCTTCAAAGGTCCCATTGGGTGGGTGGGAATTTAGAAATACTGTATAACAAAACATGGACAATCCTTTTAAGTTATCCTCTTCTGTCAATATATTAAAAATCAGTCTACAGTGGCTTAGTCATATTGGTTTCTTCTCACAAAGTTGACCCTTCAGCTAAGGCTACTTTCACACTTGCGTTTTAATATTCCGGTATTGAGCTCCGTCATAGGGGCTCAATACCGGAATAAAACGCTTCAGTTTTGTCCCCATTCATTGACATTACGGCCCCTTCACCCGCCGGATCCGTAGTAATGCTCGTGTGAAAGTAGCCTTAGATAGGACTCTTGCTCACTGATTTGTATTATTAATGCACCAGATACTCAATATGTGCTGCAGATTTACAACATAGTATAAATTTTGATCTATGTACGTTTACACAAATGATTCACAAAAGAAGAGAATAGATAAAAGGACAGCACATATACTGTAGAATATAAATTACACTGACACAAAAACGAAATTCAGTTAGCATATTTACACAAAAATGGCACATGGTGTTTCCAAATGTATATATAAAAGTTAATGCATTATACCTGATAAAATAATACCACCTTTCTGTAAACTATCAAATTTGTTTTCCAGGTTTTCACTATATCATATTAAGTTTTAAGTGGTGTCATTGGAAACTACAACTTGTCCTGCAAAAAACAAGCCCTTATTTGGCTATGTGAACAGATAAAGAAAAATGTTCTCTCTCCGGGAAGGCACGAAGTTAAAAAACGAAAATGAAAATATTGGAAAATGGCTGTCAGAATGGGATTTTCTAAAAAACAAAACAAATTGCAGGTAAAATTTGACATACAGCATGTCGACGCTGCAGGTACATTACTTTAAAACAAAAAGTGATAAAATATGTACCTTTAAAATCATGTCATCAACAATGCTGTTTGCATATAGCAATATATTATTATATTTTCTTTTAATTTCCTGTGACTGAAGTCAATTTTTTTTTTACAGACTTCCTATTAAGCCCTGCCGTAAGCAGGGTTTAACAGTTTGGTATGGCAGGCCTGGGAGCCTTCACAAGGCCTCAAACTACCATAGAAACTGAGCTCTACTGACAGGTTTTAGTAACAGCAAGCTCCTTAGTCACAGACAGTGCTGCTAAACATTGGCTGCAAGTAAGGAGCTTCACTATACGCTACGTTGGGCACCTGCAGTATCGCTGTGCTAGTCAGAATGCTCCTTAGTGCAGAGACAGTCTTGTCTCTGGAAATATGCATTGCACTCTTTGCAAAGTGTAAAACTGCTTGTAGACTATGTAGACTATGACACCTGCACAAGGACCTCTGCTTGTGGAGCCACAGGAAAATTAGCAAATGCGTATTTTAGGGTTTTTTCCACAAATGACACACACTACGGATTTTCAGTTGGGATCTGCGAGTTAAAAATCTACAGCGTATTGCAGTAGTAGCAACATATACACAGAAGGGAACCACTTAAAACATAACTTTTACTCAATTCAATTAAAACAATTGCCCACAACAATACGTGAAAAAAATTGTGATGCCACAATCCAGTGCAATAAATCAAAAATTGGCCTTACCGGTTAGATGAGTTGTATTACTTAGATGAACCCTAGCCTAGGGGTGCTGGATTTCTGCCCCTGGGTTGCCCTATAGATTCTAGGCTACCCCTAATTGTTGTCCAGGGGTCAAAAAATGACACCCCAAGACTTAATGGATTCTAGCTGCCGTGTCCCTATCTCACCCTCGAGCAGGTGTAACTGCCCAGCAATTTGTCAGGGTAAAGAAAGGGATCCCTATACGCTAAGAGAAAATAACAAACCAATTGTCCCGACGCGTTTCCTTGGTTCACATCACCAATTCATCAGGGGACCGATGCAAAAGTTGGATCAGAGCCAGTATTAGTATTCCAACTGGACTGCTGAGAAGGCTCACTGTCCGCTGTGATATATAGCAGAATCCAGTGGTCCTAACCGGTGAGGCATATGGCATCCACCTATTGCAGTAGTAGCAAAAATTGGCGCATGAAAAAACCCACGCAGAAACTGAGATGCATTGTGGATTTTAACTTTGCAGCCTCTGAGCTTATGTAGCAGATTTTCTCTATGGGGTTGGTGCAGATTTTGCCACAAATTCTGCAGGGAGTCCACAACAGACACAGTCCACAACATGGACGTAGCCTAGTGTTTTGGTGCAGATTTGTTTGTAGACCACACCTTAGTTTTCCAACCCTGTAGGGCCACAGGTTGAAAGACACTGCAGTACAGCAAAGACTATTGTATTATACCGTAGAAAATAAAAAAAAAACTAGCACCAAGAAAAAAAAAACAAGTTCACTTTAAGGTGCTTTATTGTTAAATAACCAGTCAGCCCATCTCTCCTTTTTCTTCTCCAAAATTTATATTTTATTTCTCAGCTTACCGCTGACCAAGCTAATTCTACTTTTAACTTCACATTACTTTCCCCATGAGAGAACAGCCATAGAAGAAAATGCTATGATTCAGTGAGCTGCAGTTTTTGCTGTTGTGCCATATATGTACATAATAGTTAGAAATTATTAATCATAGATTCTAAAAAATGCAAAATTAGAGCAGTGGTGCAGTGTAATAACTGCACATCCCATTCAAGTAAATGGGATGAACAGTTGTAATTACACTGCACTGCCGCTACAATGGAGACAGCGGGCAGATAAACATTGAAGAGGATGATGCGCTCGCACCAGTGCCTCAAGACCGTCACACAGCTGATCGGCAGGAGTACCCAGTTTTGCACAACCCCCCAATCTGATATTGATGGCCTATCCTTAGGATAGCTCATAGTATCATGCCAGTGCACATCCCCTTTAAGCACTGTACACATTAATTTATCTGTCCAAGAACTGTAATGCTAACTGCTGATCTGACAGCTTGATCAGAAGGAGAGTTAAAGGGCTTGTCCAGAAGCTCAACTCCACTGAAGTAAATAGGACTGAGCTGCAATACCACACATTTTAATCTGATTTTGGAACAAAGCAGCCATGTTTGTCTCATCTTGGAGACTCCCTTTATTGCACCTAATAACTATATACTATAGGACACTGTCCTTGCTAACTGTAAAAAGCACTGGTGTGCTATGCAAATGGAGGCTAGTTTTTTAAATCTGTGGAGAAGTGATAAATATTGTTCAAGAGCATTCCTCTTTAAGTTCTCTAAAGGAAAGAAAGGACACATTGATAATTGATTCAGACTATAGGAAATTACTAAATGAGAATGAAGAAGATGGCTATCATTAAAAGGATTTAAAGGGGTTGTCGAAGTAATTTTTTTGTCCTTTGTATGTTTCTAACTAAGCAAATGTAAGAGGTTTTCAATTCACTTACTTTATCTACAGTGGCCCCATTCTACCAGCTAGCTGAGAGTCACATGACCTGTGATGTCAGCTTTTTTCACTGCTCTGATGATGTTCTGTGCAAAAGCCTGAGGGAGCAGGAGGAGCAGGTCTGACTCTTATCATTGTGAAGCCTGTGCTGGTTGGAGCGACAAACCACGCCCCCTACACTGCCCGATCTGCTGGCCAAGCCCCGTTCACTGCCCGATCTGCTGGCTGAGATGTCTGCTCTGTGTCTCCCTTCCCACTGGATTCTTCAGCAAATCTTAACCGCGTCTACCATCAGCAACACAGATTCAGGGTTGGAGGCTCTGCTTCATGTACTGAGCAGATGCAGGGTATCCTCTTCTCCAGGCACTGAAGAGATAAATGCTGTGCACAGGATCTTCCCTCCTCACCCCTGCAAACACAGCTGACAAACCGTAAGAGTTCTCTCCTCTGTATTTTTCTGCTGGCTGTGAAGAAGTGTCTACAGAGTACTGCACAAGAACAGTTAGGGGGAATATCCTGTGTGTATCAGCAGCATCATTGTACTGTACAGCTGGGACATATAGTCCCACACATACAACATGAGTATCCCAGCAGTCAGACTGCAGGCAGGGCAATACTTTTATTCACTTCCTTTGCAGATCAGGGGAGGGGGAATGGCAGTCTATGCCGACACCCACAATTATTGGAGGAAAACCTCAAACATTGTTGTTACACCTCCCCCAAATCTCTGTAACTGCATGTCAACAAAGGGCCAGAATAGAACTATGGGAATGAGGAAATGTCATTCTTTTTGCCTAACACTTGCTTATCCTATGTATATATTGCTGACCATCAGATTTACAGTGCTTTACTTTTTACAACCTTTAAGGGGTTGTCCAATGAAGAATATTGTTCATAGTGAAATCCATAATTATAGTAATAATAATAATAAACATTTTTGTATTTAACCATATTAAAAAAACATCTCCAGGAATCTTAGTACTGTGCCACCTACTGCTTCTGTCGAAAAGCCTTTCTGTGTCCACCGCAGTAAGAGATGAGGTGGACACACACAATCAGCCTTACCTCTCTCTCTGCTCCTTCATGTGTGGAAGGATTCCTGGTGTGGTGAGCTGGCTGCTTTTGAAGCTGCAGCATCTTCTCTTCTTAGATTAAATTCTGAGTAGGTGAATTACACTAACCCTGTCTCAGTGTCTTATCATTTGCTCAGCATCTCTTCCCACAAGTAAAAAAAAAAGCATGGCAACCTTAGTTGCAGCTAACTCACCACATAAGGAATCCTTCGCATACTGGAGCATTAAATAACCCAAATAACCCAAGACTGGGCATGTGTCCACCTAGGCACATATACTAAGATGGACACAAAGTCTAGTCAATAGTACTGGCAGGAAATGCTATAAAAACATTATTCCTGGAATTTATGGGGATATACTGTAAGCCTTAACAAAACAAAAATGTTTAAATCCAGCCCATAATTATAAAGGGGTTATCCCATGATTAATGTACAAAATGAAAGCCCGATATCATATAGTACATGACTCTCTTGCTAACAAACTTAGAACTTGGAGATCTCCCCATTCATTGCTCCAATTGTTCTGCTAGATTTATTTTAAACTTTCTCAGAAGGTATGTCCTTTCTACTGCAGCTGGTGGCAATTGAAGGGTGGAACTGAGCATGTGCTTCAATTTCAGTGAGCAGGACAAAGATATTAGAAAAAGAGCAATCAGCAGCTGGCGCTATACAGACAGATTTCAGTGAATAATTCAATGGCTATACTATATTTTTAATTACATGCAATTACAAATATTCAGATCCAGGTGCTGGTTTGAAAAATTTAGAATATTTTTTTTTTCATGGGGCAACCCCTTTAATTATTCTTCTTGGGACAACCCCACTAATTTTGTTCTGTGTTAGCAACATATAGGTTTAGATTTTTACATTTGTTGCTATCACACAATCTGTTTGTCATGAAAACAACACTGATGTCCCTGTGTGCTTTGTACACTGAGTATACCGTAGTAGATCATCCATGGCACTTAAAGTATACATATACAATCATTAAACCTTATCTTGTCCATGGTTTGCAGTCATTGATGCATAATAGGTTCCGGAACTGAAGAAATATGCCAATTAAAGACAGTCTAGAGTGACTTTTCAGCACTTGCCACATAGTCAGACATTTTAGCCTCATTAAAGCGCAGCCAGACTTCCTTCACAGGAACAGCAAGCGGAATAACCAAGCCATTATCTTGTTACACAGGAATACTCGGCAGTACAAAGCATACCCTATAATCAGGTCAACATTTCCTCGCTGCAGTGAACAGTTACATGTTAAGACTTCCTAAGTGTATGCTTCAACAAAACATCCCAACCTTAATCTTACTGATATGTTTATTAAGTGACATAACATATACGGTGCAATACAATGCCACACATTACTGAATCTGCCATGCGTTATACTGTATGAATGGTAAAAAAATCTAGTACCGGTAAGTACTTTAATCCAAAATGAATGGGACCTGACCTTAAATTATAAGATATTCTGGTCATGGTCTGGACTGGACCGCCATAGAAAGTATATAAAGCTCACTTACAATAGTAAAATCCATCAAATGAACTTCCTAATTGATCACTCTCCTCAGTTTTCCTTCTAGTCTTGTGAAATTCCACATTATATCATGATGCTGTTGGCATTACCACCAATTGGTTTGGACTCAACTTTTTTTTCATTGTTCTTAGACCTCATGCACACGGCCTTATCTGATTTTTGTCCCACAAAAAACTGATTGTCGAAAAACTGATACCTTCTGTGTACACTCCGTTTTTTTCTCACGCCCATCAATAGAAAGGTCTATTTTCATCTACAGAGGAATAGGGCCTGTTAATCAAGCACAAGGATCTGTGAGAAAAAAATTGATGTGTGCATGGCCCTGTGATAAAAACAGAAGAAAAATACACTGAAAAAAAATACAGCCACATGCAACACTAAGTACCATGCAATTAGACTGCAATACCCTCAAGCCTATAATAATACATTGTGCTGTATATTAAAAGCGCAGCATGAGCACAGTAGAAGTGCCCCCTGCCTATAGGTTGATAACCTATGCAATAGATGAGGGGCCCAATACTGACTATGCAGTGGGTTTCATTAATTCTAGCTAATGGGGTTGTCCCACAATTAAATATTAAAGGGGTTTCCGGCATAGGAGCCGACAACCCCACCTAACCTGACCCTCATTGAAGGGCATCTGCCAGCATAGGGCATTTCTTAAAAATGATCCAATTGAAAAAATGTTACATTTTGCATGATTAACCAGAGTAAATTCATATTTCATATGTCACCCTCTTTAAGGCATATGAATATCATAGAAGGGGTTCCTCTACTCAAGATCTCCCTCGAGGTGCCAGTGTTGACAAGCAGCTTCTTTCACTCTAGTGGAACTAGCTCCTTTGTTTATTAAATGGGCCACTATTCATTTAGGTGGGTGCATGTAACACTACATTTTTCCTGTAGTGGTCCCTAAAGGTAAACGAGCAGCTCATGGCGACGTCCCCTGGAAAAACAGCTGTTTCCTGGTGGCTCTTATATTGAAGGGATTGTCTATGAATAAGATAACCCCTTGAAGCTGCTGGAAATGGCTGTTGTATTTTTATCTGTACAGTTTGCTTAGACAGTTCAAAACAACTCATAAATGGGATACCCGGTGCCTCATCAATCAGCACTATAGTTTACTGGGGTCCCAGGACTGGGGTCCTGGGTTTGAATCCTACCAAGGGCAGCATCTGCATGGATGTTTAAAATTCTTACTTTGCTTGCATTGGCTTCCTCTGGCTACTCTAGCCTCCACTCACACTTCAAAAACATACTAGTTAGGGTCCATTCACACGACCGTAAGTGTTTTGCGGTCCACAAATTGCAGATCTGCATAACACGGGTACAGGCTGTGTGCGGAACGCACATGGCCAGCCCCATGATAGAAATGCCTATTCTTTCCGGACAAGAATAGGACATGCTCTATCTTTTTTGCAGAGCCACGGAACGGAACTACAGATGCGGACAGTACAGAGTGTGCTGTCCGCATCTTTTGCAGAAATTGTGAAAAAGATGCTGACCCAGAAATACGGCTGTGTGAAGAAACCCTTAATTTGGGTTTTAGACTGTGAACCCCAGTTGGTATAGGGATGGCAATCTATGTACGACACTGCAGAATATCTTGATGCCTTATAAATGAGTAAAATTAATAAGTGCAAAATTGGTTGTGGGCTGCTAGAAAAATTCTAGCATAATCCCCTATAAAAATCCAATAAATCATTTGAAAATTAACATACCATTTGTACAGTGTACATTTTGGGTCATCAATATCTGACTGGTGGGGGTCCGACTCCCAGTACCCTTGAAGATCAGCTGCTTGTAGAAAAGGCAACGCTGGTGTGAGCACTACTTCAAGGATACATGTGCAAGTGTAATTACATGTGCTTGTTCCATTCATAATGCGCTGCCGCTGCAAGCGAGATGATGCACAGTGTCATCACGAGGTCACGAGGTAGCAGTGGTCAGACATCTGATTGTCAGCAGTGCTAGGAGTCAGACCCCCACTGATCATACTGATGACCTCTCCTGCAGATAGGTCATCAATATGTACAAAAATGATGCATTAGTATGTTCGGTTCTGATGACAAAATCCTGAAGAAGGGGAATTAATCTGACAACAGCCCATTGATTTATAATTGCGACCTATTTCCTTCCATTAAATTCAGTCTATGACGCGGCCAGTGCCTTTTCATGATCAGATCTCATAAATAGGTCACATCTTCTAACCAATTATTCCCATTGAAAACTTTGTTGTACTTTATCCATTAAGTCACGTCACGCATTTATTGAAGATACCGGAAATAAAGTTACCTGTACTTACAATTCTTTTAGAGGACTGCAATCCATCATAGCTACTAATGACTGGAGAATTCCCACAGGGCTGGAAATCACTGTCTTCAGTTCCATAAATAGCAGAGGAACGGCTCTCTATTGAAGAATACGGTACAACATCTCTGCTGGAGGATGCACTTTGCTGACAATTTCTCAGGATGAGAGTGATCTTTGAAACCACAGGGTTCAGTGCAGGAAGACGATCAGCGTTTGATTGTTCTTAAATATTATCAACTGGTATTCCATTGCTGAGTAATGGTTGTATTTGGACACAGCCATTAAATAGTCACTCACAAGGCATGTACACAAAATACACCGCTATATGTAGCGTGACATGACCAACTTTGAAAAAAAAACAACACATATTTGCTCCCAAAAAAAGTTTTTTTTTTCAAAGCTATTTATCCCAGAATATCTCTAGCGAACACAAATGGTAAAGGAGGAGACCCGGAGGCTGCCTCCACATTGGACATAAGCCCTATTTCAGATGCAGTATATGCTTTTAATACATTGCTTATTGCAGATCGATATCAGAGAAAATATCATGAAAAAGTACCCAAAAATTAGGGAAATTGCATATTTTCCCCAAGCTATAAACTTGTGGGGTTAGGACTTGAACACTGTTGGGACACAGTATATTTTTATTTTTTAATTTTTGTTTTTCCTTACCAGCTTTCAAAGAGCCCTCATTCATTTTTATTTTTTGTTTTCTGCTTACATAGCCATATAAAGGTTTGTTTTTGTGGGACAAGGTGTACTTTTTAATAGCATTGTTTATTTATTAGCTTGTACTGGAAAATGGGAAAAGATTCTTTGTTTGGTTTTGTTTTTACAACGTTCACTGTGCACTACAAAAGACATGATGGCCATATTCTGTTCCACCACACATCTGATAGTCTACACTTTCTCCTTCTAATCAGCTGTGACCAAGGACAGGGATGTACCAAAACACTAGTGTCAGCTCCCTAGTGGTCATATTTGGAGCCTTCTGAACAAAGATTAGTTTATTTGCATCACAATCGTTGAGTGCCGTGGTTTTACAAACTTGACCTTATTCTGCACAAAACTATGGTAAAGGCAATACCAAATTTATGTAGTTTCTATTATATTACACTACTTAAAAAATAAAACCTTTTAATTTTTTTTAATATTTTAACAGTTCAGACATTTTCAGATGCGCCAATACCTGTTATGTTTATTTTTAGAGATGAACGTGCTCGAAACGAGCACTGTACCGCTCGGCTCCCCTGCGCTTGCATGGGCGCAGGCAGCCGCTTCCGTCCTCCTCTCTATTTATTTTATATTATTTTTTTATGTGAAAATTGGTAAAGGGGGGTATTTGAATTTATATTATTTTTGTTTTTAAAAAAATTTCAAACTTTTTTTTAAACTTTTTTTTAGTTTTCTTAAAGGGACACTATCGCGAAGAAAAAATTTTGATATGTTTTACAACATAACAAAAGCAGGTTTTAACATAATGTATTTTTCAAATTGTGTAAATGTTTTTTTTTTAATTCAGTTTTCTTGCCTTACATGGGGGCTGCCATGTTGGAAGTAAAGTGTGACAAGTCTGGGTTTACAACACAATGGCACCTCATTTACGGCAGGCATGTACATAGGTTTCCTCAGTCGCTGCCGACCCTATAGAGAATGAATGGAAGACGTGAGCCCACCCCTGTGATGACACCAGTAACACACAGCCAGGTCCTTCCTCCTTGCTGCTGGGGGAAGCCCACTGTGCCTGCTCCTCACTCCTGCAGCAGCGTCCTTGTCTTCATTAGGCTGCCTGTTCTAATTCTATGGCAGCTCACCCCAGCAGTGCAGACAATTTTTGCTGAGTGTACTGCTGGGGTGAGCGGCCCAGGACTCAGAAACAGAGTACATGGAGGTTCTTGGGGCTGTAGGACCTTAGTGATGTAATCGGCCATGTGACCAGTGGGGGAGGAGCCAGAGGAGCAGAGATCTGTGTTTTTGTAACGAAGCCATTGTCTCATCTTATCTTGCTGAAGCAGTGATGTCACTGCTGAAGGTGTGAATTGGTGATGTCATTGGTACCACCCACTTTTTTGCAGCATGCCTACTTACAGGTTGCTCAAAGCCTCATTTGGCCAGCAGAGCTCCCCCTGGTGACCAAAGATGGTAAATATGGTAAAATCTAATATTTATTTATAATATTTCACACATTGGAATTTTTATTTATTTATTATTTCTTACAAATATATAATAGATTTTTTAGCATAAATAAAATATAGAACAGGTTTTTGTGATAGATTCCCTTTAAGGAGCTTGAAAATGCAATCTTCTAATCACTTGTCCCATAGACCAATATGGAATACCTAACACTCTGTCTAAGAAGCCCTGCCTACTGAATGGCTTTTCAGGCAGTTAGCCATGCCAGCTCTGGTAACTGTCCTAAGGTCCAAAGCTGTCATGGTAACCATTCAGAACCCCATGATTTTGCCATGGGAACTCTGATTGGAAGGAAGCCCCCTCCCTCTGCTAAACCCCAAATATACCATGATCGCTACTGATTGTGGTATCTGAGTGGTTAAACAACTGGGATTGATGTGTATGGAGTGGGCTCACCACGTGAGCTCCTTACACTGCATCACAATGTAACTGCATGCCGTGGTGCATGTAAGGGTTATAGCGGTTATTCTAGTTAAAGGGGTTATCCAAGACCAAAACAAAATTTAATACAACATGATTGAACTACATATGCAGCAAAGATGTTATAGTATACCGTTTTATTTTCAGCACAGTCACTATATCTGTGTGCACTTTCCAGTTCATTTAATACTGGCACTTGTTTCCGGTTCCTCCGATGTCCAGAAGTGCTCTAGCATCATTATCTCCTCTTGCCAGCATTGTAAACCTGCCTCCTTCCCCAGCAAGCTCACTGCCCACTCCATCTTGCTCTTTGTCCACTGCACCTCCTGTCTATGCTGCTCAGTGCACCGACAACACCCAGTTCCATCTTGGAACTCCAGCCTGACCTATCTACGCCCTTTTTCATCTGTTCCTTCCCGCGCTCTGTTAAGTAGAGCTGCTGATTTGTGGAAGAATAGGCCAATCCATAAAAATACTGAGCATGCTGCTAGACTCTTTTTTTAAATATATATTTTTTTTAAATATAGACCAATTGAAAAAATTATTTTTAGCTCAAAACGAATACAACACAATAATTTAAAAAATTCCCCACTAATGTGTACATAGCCTTTAACGAATGAACTTATTTAAAGGCTCATGACTATTGATAAATGCTGTGCATTTGGAATTGGTTTCAAAGTGTACCTGCCATCATATGTGTACATGAGGAATAACACTATATCTGACCATTATAGGACTTATATAATGCATTTATCACCAGTTTTCATATTTGCGGGTATAACAGTCTCTGCTCCAGAAGGAAGGCAAAGAGGCAGGAAAGAGCATAGTCAGAGACACACCCCCACTTGGCTTCGCCAGAACTGGCATTAAACTAATGATTGACTTGAGGGATTTTTTTCCCCTATAGCCCATACTGACTGTATATTCCCAAGCCTATGTTTAAGGCTTTTTGTGTCCCACTGGTGAGTCTATAGACCATTATATAGTTATACATTACTGGCATTTCCAGTTATTTTTATTTGGGTGACCAAACTTGGACAACAACCCCTATATACTCAGCATATACCTCTATAATAGAACTGAGTGTTCTCTGTTAGCGCATTGGCAGCCAGGAGATGCAGAATAGTGCGCGCACTTCTTCTACAGTGCGCGATCTGCCCACGGAGTTCTTCAATACAGTGACATAATAAGCACTAATTTTACATATTTCTCATTTCTCAGATCCGTGTCTCAATATATATGCTTTTGATGACCTATAGGACACTGCTATTAACTATTATGATATTTATTGAATACTTCTGTATATGTAAATTTATCTAATAGGATTACATTTGCATATGGTTAAGGCAGTCATTAAGTATGTAAGAGTCTATTTATACCTGGTATTGTACACCTCACTCATTGCTTGAAAAGGACCACTGTAGTCAAAACCTCGCACTTTTGATGAATAAACTTGAAATGAATTGAAGACCTGAGAGTGCTGCGGTTCCCTTACACTGTTGTTTGGATAGTCGTAGAAGCAGGATGGGGCTTGACTTGAGAGCCAATCAGTTAGATCTGTGATCTAGTTAATATAGGTTGCTCTATGCCAGTTACTGACTTTTCAACTTGGTTTGCTCTGTGCATTTTGTTAGTTTTCTTGTGTTTTTGACCCAGCTCATTTATCTTGACTACTCTCCTGCCTTTTGTTATTGTGCTCTTTGTCTCTCTTGTTTTTGACTCGCCTTGCCTCTGTAGACACCACTCAGGTTTAATTGGTTAGGTTCCCTGAACTCCAGAGTGGGTGACACTAACTGCTAGGATGTCTCCCATACACTGCAGTGAGAGAGGAGATCCCCCTAATTCACCTTCAAACAGAAGCAGCATCAGCATGAAGAACCTTATACAGTAAGTAAGTACTGAGCAGTGTTACTGTGAATCCAGCACTAGGATGAGATAGTAAAACACTTACTTGAAGCAGCAACTTCTGTGTATCCCTCTCTTTTAGTATAAGCTGTGGAATTATAGGCAAAATTTTCCTGACCAAATCACACTTCACTGGAATAGAACAGCTGGAAGCTTTCACTGAAAACCGATTTTATTCCTCACAGCAAAAGGTAATTGTGGTACCAACAATGAAACTATTTTTTGTGTGCTTGTTCTCTGTGTCTTCTTTTCAATGATAAGATTTAGAAAAACAACTATACAATTGCGGCTATGTCGTGGTGGATCAGCATAGGGTATTCTGATTATACACGTGCTATTACACGCACAATGAAGCGGCTTAACAATCTGGAGTGTTACATAAAAGGAACATTATATGAACATGTTACTGCAGTTTATTCAGACCCAGTTGATGCAATTGTAGAAGACGTATCTGGATATGTTGTATGTATATTAGTTGAAACATAAGATTCTTTTATCTGAATCATTGCCGCAGCACTATAGCACAAATACAAATGCAATTTGTAGTCTAGTTTTTTCCAAGCACTTAATCGAATTCGAGAGAACTTGCTGTTTTTCTACAATGTATTCATAGCGTTAATATTACATATTTCATAGATCTGCACAAGTTGACTTAGTGGTTAGAATAAGAAAAAGCCAGAGGGGAGTCTCATATAATGATGGATTTGAATTGCATTAAAAATGGAAGCCAGCAGGTATTAAAAGCTCACGAACAGCAGGAAATGCGTACACTACTACAGACCACTTATTTATCAAGGGATAAGTGACTCAACAGCTAAATTCATGTAACCCCATCCAACTTTGTGTTGCCCAGTTTTACAAAGTAGTTTGGCTCAGATACCGTACCTGATAAAAGCACAAAAAATAATGATACAACTCAAACAAATGTATGATTATACAAAATGGCAATATACCGCAACCTACTGGAAGGCTCCACAATGGAAAATAACCCCAGAAACCAGAAGAATTGGACCTTTGCTGCAGAAAGTCCTGAAAACTGAAATGTCACAAAAATTCAGTGCAGATGTGGTGTCTGGATGAATATCAATCGGTGATGAGATGTCTTTTGATCTGACATACTGTCTACTCTGGGTTAAAGCAGATCCATTAGCTTTACTTATACTACAATGTACATCATGTACCTTTGTAAAGGGCTAGAGAACAAACATTTTTGTGGAACTGTTTAAGTGATCACTAATGGAAGTACAAACTTTGAAAATATGGAGAGACAGGACTTTTTTAAAAACACAATTTAATACAATTAACCCGAGTTGCCTATGTTCATTGTCCAACATGACCAGAAAGACAGGCAGGGGCGCCATTAGGGCTATAAAGGAGCTACTGGCAGGTAGGAGGGATCTTAGGAGCATACTGTAAAAGTCTGTAAAAGTCTCTATGAAATTAGCTCCCCCCTTAGGGTCCATTCACACGACTGTATTTCTGGGTCCGCATCTGCTGACCCATTCATTTTAATGGGGCCACAAAAGATTCGGACAGCATACAGTGTGTTGACCGCATCTGTAGTTCTGTTCCGCGGCCCTGCAAAAAAAGATAGAACATGTCCACAATAGCAGGCAAGAATAGGCAATTCTATCATAGAGCTTGCCGTGTGGGTTCTGCAAAATGCGGAATTCGCCATGGCCAATAACCATGTTTTGCGGATCCGCAATTTGCAGACAGCAAAACACTTACGTTCGTGGGAATGTACCATTGGGATCTAGCTTCATGAAGAGTAAATGGAAGTGTAAATGGAATAGGTGATCTCTAAATACTAAAAAGATATACTGTAATATAGAACTAATAAGGAGAAAAAAAACTAAACCTATTAAAAAAATAATGTACAGTACAGACCAAAAGTTTGGACACACCTTCTCATTCAAAGAGTTTTCTGTATTTTCATGACTATGAAAATTGTAGATTCACACTGAAGGCATCTAAACTATGAATTAACACATGTGGAATTATATACTTAACAAAAAAGTGTGAAACAACTGAAAATATGTCTTATATTCTAGGTTCTTCAAAGTAGCCACCTTTTGCTTTGATTACTGCTTTGCACACTCTTGGCATTCTCTTGATGAGCTTCAAGAGGTACTCACCTGAAATGGTATTCCAACAGTCTTGAAGGAGTTCCCAGAGATGCTTAGCACTTGTTGGCCCTTTTGCCTTCACTCTGCGGTCCAGCTCACCCCAAACCATCTCGATTGGGTTCTGGTTCTGGCATAGAACCCCATCACTCTCCTTCTTGGTCAAATAGCCTTTACACAGCCTGGAGGTGTGTTTGGAGCCATTGTCCTGTTGATAAATAAATGATGGTCCAACTAAACGCAAACCAGATGGAATAGCATGCCGCTGCAAGATGCTGTGGTAGCCATGCTGGTTCAGTATGCCTTCAATTTTGAATACATCCCCAACAGTGTCACCAGCAAAACACCCCCACACCATCACACCTCCTCCTCCATGCTTCACGGTGGGAACCAGGCATGTAGAGTCCATCCGTTCACCTTTTCTGCGTCGTACAAAGACACGGTGGTTGGAACCAAAGATCTCAAATTTGGACTCATCAGACCAAAGCACAGATTTCCACTAGTCTAATGTCCATTCCTTGTGTTCTTTAGCCCAAACAAGTCTCTTCTGCTTGTTGCCTGTCCTTAGCAGTGGTTTCCTAGCAGCTATTTTACCATGAAGGCCTGCTGCACACAGTCTCCTCTTAACAGTTGTTGTAGAGATGTGTCTGCTGCTAGAACTCTGTGTGGCATTGACCTGGTCTCTAATCTGAGCTGCTGTTAACCTGCGA
The DNA here is from genome assembly GCA_900303285.1 of Rhinella marina. Lineage (NCBI taxonomy): Eukaryota > Metazoa > Chordata > Amphibia > Anura > Bufonidae > Rhinella > Rhinella marina. The sequence continues at coordinate 21,754 of ONZH01000359.1, forward strand.
TTTCTGAGGCTGGTGACTCGGATGAACTTATCCTCCGAAGCAGAGGTGACTGTTGGTCTTCCTTTCCTGGGGTGGTCCTCATGTGTGCCAGTTTCTTTGTAGCGCTTGATGGTTTTTACGACTGCACTTGGAGACACTTTCAAAGTTTTCCCAATTTTTCGGACTGACTGACCTTCATTTCTTAACCACTTCCCGTCCGCCCGTTGACTATAAATGTCCGGGAAGTGGTTATCTATCTCTGAATGGCCGTTTCTAAACGTCCATTCAGAGATAGCAGCTGCACGCTAATCGTGCAGCTGCACAGTGGGGTACCTGCTGTCAGTGACAGCAGGGTACCCCAAAGAGAAGGCAGGGACCGTTCCCAGGGGTCCCTGCCTTCTAGATCGCTGTATACACAGTGCTCGACGATCGCTGTGTATACATATCAGGAAGCGCTATTGCGCTTCCTGTTCCGGCCCGGCGGTCACGTGATCGCCGGGGCCGGGAGAGTGCAGGAGCTGCTGGGTCTCTCATAGACCCGATCAGCCCTGCACTGAGGCTGTACAGCATAGTATTATGCTGTACAGCCTCTCTGGGGATGTATTTCCCCTGTAACTGGGGCTACTATGTCAGCCCCAGTTACAGGAGAAATCAAGTGTAAAAAAAAAAATAAAAATAAGTGAAGTTAAATGTCCCCCTGAGGTCTTTTATGACCTTATGGGGGACACAAAGTGTAAAAAAAAAAAAAAAAAAAAAAGAGTATTATAAAAAAAATCACATAGATATATATATAAAAAAATAATTTCCCCCCAAATATTTCATTAAAAAAAGTTACAAATAAAAATAAATAAATAAGATAGACATATTTGGTATCACCGCGTCCGAAACGACCGGCTCTATAAAAATATCACATGATCTACCCCATCAAGTGAACTGCGTAAAAAAAATCTAATAAAAATTAAGCCAAAACAGCTTTTTTTGTCCCATCACCTACCAAAAAACATAATATTAAACAATCAAAAAGTCGTATGCATCCCAAAATGGTAGCAATAAAAATGTCACCTCATGCCGCAAAAAATGAGCCACCACACAAGATTATAGCCCGAAAAATGAAAAAAAAACATGGCTCTTAAAAAATTGCAACACAAAAACATGATTTTTCTTCTAAAAATGCTCTTATTGTGTAAAACGTAAAAAAATAAATAAAAAATAGACATATTTGGTATCGTTGCGTCCGTAACAACAGGCTCTACAAAAATATCACATGATCTACCACATCAAGTGAACGGTGTAAAAAAAATATAGAAAAATGCCCCTAAACTGCTTTTTTTTTTTTAGTTAACCTCCCAAAAATTAGATTAAAAAGTGATCAGAAAGCCGGATGTACCCCAAAATGGTGCCAATAAAAAGCACAGCTTGTCCCGCAAAAAATAAGACCTCACGCAGCTCAGTCCACAAAAAAATTAAAAAGTTATCACTCTTACAAACCATGACAAAAAATTCCATGTTAGAAAATGCAGATGCTGCTCCTCCCCTTCTGAGCCCTGGCGTATTCCCAAATAACAGTTTACGACCACATGTGGGGTGTTTCTGCAAACTGCAGAATCGGGGTAATAAATATTGAGTTTTGTTTTGTGTTACAGGAGAAAAAATTATTAAAATGTAAAATCTGCAAAAAAAGTGAAATTTTGAAATTTCACATCTATTTTGCTTTAATTCCTGTGGAATACTTAAAGGTTTAACAACATTTCTAAAACCAGTTTTGAATAGTTTGAGGGGTGTAGTTTCTAAAATGGGGTCATTTATGGGTGTTTTTTATTATGTAAGCCCACAAACTGACTTCAGAACTGAACTGGTCCTTAAAAAAGTTGATTTTGCAAATTTGCAAAAATTGCGTCTAAAATTCTAAACCTTCTACTGTCCTAAAAAAATAATATGACACTACCAAAATGATGCCAACATAAAGTAGACATATGGGGAATGTAAATTAAAAAGTATTTTATGGGGCATCACTATCTGTCTTAAAAGCAGAGAGATTGAAATTTAGAAAACAGTGAATTTTTTCAAATTTTCGGTAACTTTTGGATTTTTTTATAAATAAAATTAAAACTTATCGACTCAAGTTTACCATTAACTTGAAGTACAATGTGTCACGAGAAAACAATCTCAGAATCACTTGGATAAGTAAAAGCGTTCCAAAGTTATTACCACATGAAGTGACACATGTCAGATTTGCAAAATTAGGCCTGGTCAGGAAGGGGGTAAATGGCCCAGAGCTGAAGTGGTTAAAGTAATGATGGCCACTCGTTTTTCTTTACTTAGCTGCTTTTTTCTTGCCATAATACAAATTCTAACAGTCTATTCAGTAGGACTATCAGCTGTGTATCCACCTGACTTCTGCTCAACACAACTCATGGTCCCAACCCCATTTATAAGGCAAGAAATCCCACTTATTAAACCTGACAGGGCACACCTGTGAAGTGAAAACCATTTCAGATGACTACCTCTTGAAGCTCATCAAGAGAATGCCAAGAGTGTGCAAAGCAGTAATTAAAGCAAAAGGTGGCTACTTTGAAGAACCTAGAATATAAGACATATTTACAGTTGTTTCACACTTTTTTGTTAAGTATATAATTCCACATGCGTTAATTCATAGTTTTGATGCCTTCAGTGTGAATCTACAATTTTCATAGTCATGAAAATACAGAAAACTCTTTGAATGAGAAGGTGTGTCCAAACTTTTGGTCTGTACTGTATATGTACTATTCATTATCCAAACATTATCCAAAAGAAACCATGATTGTGCAGTCAAATTGCCATCCATTTGTCTCTGACATCTTGCAAGTTACCAAATCTATGTTAGTAAAATTAGGGGAACAGATGGGTAGGAGGATGACTGCAGGGTCAGACTACGCAGGATTTGCTTGTTGTCTGTTACCAAGGAAACACATTGGTCTGCAGAGGAGTTGTAGACAAAAAATGGTAAGATATTTTAAATCAAGACAATTTCAAAGATGCTTACATTTTCATTTTGGATTCATCTGGGTCTGTGAAATAAACTTGGTTGCAAATATTAGACCCTACAATTTACAATGTTGTCATTAACTTCGATTACAAGCACAATACCAATGAGGATGAACTGATAATAATCTAAATGTTTACTATTTATAACATACTATAAACATGCTGTATATGAAATACTGTAAAGTAAATGAACACAAATATAAAAATAACAATAATTCTGAGGAACAGTAATGTAAACCACTGATTCTAAAAGTATCTAAATTTAAATCATGGCACGAATAAACCTTTGTGGGTACAATTTTATAAGAAATCCATTATACATGATTGCAGTGGAAGGTCAAACAGACCATAATGCATAGAATGACATTTTTCATTCCCTGTGAAGAATGGCATTTTATACGACTAGTCAAATATGTATGAGTGCAACAAAATGTGATCGAAATCTCCAAAGACCAGTTCCTGCCAACCACAATTTTCACTTAAAATATAACTGGAAGCCAGGGAGGGCTCTTTTGTTCTGTGCTGTAGTAAAGCCGATTTTCCCAGTGAATAAAAACAAACTCAGATTCTTGATGACCTTTAGCCCCTGAAGAATGACTTGCTAGAGGAAATGGGCAGTATTTCTTCTGAACTGGAGTTCTGAGTCCATGAGGAAGCCGTGACCAACTTCCCATGTTTGTCTAAGAAGTCTAGCTCACCACAGGAGACTCAATACTGTATTTCACAGAGAAGCATAAAGCTAACATTAAACATCATAGCAAGTATACACATAGACATCACAGGGCCACAAAGTAAGACTGTAAGCTCCTTTTTTGGTACCTCTTCCCCTTTCTTTTTCCTAAAATCCTTCTCACTACAAGCAATATATTTATTAGTCACCCAATAGTCTCTACTCCTACTGCCACTTGCTGTATTTTTGCATTCATACAGTATTCGGCATAGACCAAATTTGAGAACCAATTTACAATGTTAGGGTTTAATGCTTAATTTGCACACTCTAGCGACAGACTAGGAACTTATAGTAGCCCTGAAACAACTAAAAGTGGCCCTATTTTGTAGTGGCGTCCAAATTAAGAGAAGGCAGGGCCAACACAAGTATGTACGGCCAGCAATACCATATTAGAGCACAATATACCACCCCAGCAGAGTCAAATACCACAGTGCATCACAAAATACTGCCCCAGCAGCACACAATACCTCCCCAAAAACTGTCCCTCTGTGATGGTCAGTGACAACTGCCACTTTCTGTCCTCCTACTCCAGTTGCCTTAGGATGGCAACTACAATTCAGGAGTCAGGATGGGAGTGTCATATCATTACTTACTGGCAGCTGTGGAAGGGCTCAGGCAACCCACTGGACATTGGCCCACTGGGAAGTTTCCCTGTAGGGTCTATGGCCAGCCTGCCCCTCACGCACAACAATGGGTCTCAATAACTATGCAATATACTGTATACATAGCCTGATACCAACCTACTTAGGCTTGGTTCCCATATGTTAGTTTCTTGCACCAAAACGTCAGTTTTAAAGCCAATGGTGGGCAGAAAGAACACAGAGTGCATTTTTCTGCCCTGCTGCCTTCAGTATACACTAACGCCATCAGTTGTGTCTGGCTCTCCCATAAAACAATGCGCTAGGCAACACTAATGGACCAGGCCTAAATGAGAAGTGTACTGATCATTATAATTTTGCTCACAAAACTTTATAACATAGGAAAGTGGATCCAATGAAAATTATGTCTTCTGTAAAAACGTAGACAGAAGACAGGCAGTAGGGGGATGCAGCTGCAGTTTGTCTGATACAACCTGTGTGTAAGTGACTACAGGAGAAGGGCAGCCAGGAGGCGTCTGCTTGCTTTGGACCTAACAGCATAGCTCAGACAAGTCCACTTAGCATGCACAGGTACAATAACCAGCAAAGCAAAAGACGCAAAATATGCAGGCTACACAGATTTCTGGCTGAAATACATCTAATGCGACTAGAGCTTCTGTATTTCATTACACGACCGGGCAGCCCGCTATTACATACAGTTATCTCCTCAACAGTATGGGAAGGAGCAACTGCTAATGCCACCTCTCGTCCCTATGCTGAATCATTGTTTGCTGGCAGCAGATCGTGATTACACAGCGATTGCGGTTGCCCAATGAACAAGCGTTTGCCCATTCATCAGGTAATCTGCAGCAGTATTATACAGGCAGATCATCGCTAACAAGCTTTTCCTATGAGCGCTTGTTAGCGGTGATCGGACCGACAATCGCCTGGTGTAATCCTAGGTGCGTTAGGATGTAAAGTGAATGTGACCTTTTAGTGAAAGGTGCCCATAGGAAGAATTACATTACGCTGTCATCCAAGAGATGGCTGGTGCAGCTAAAAAGAAGCCCAATCAACGGCTCTCAGCATCAGTGGTCAGAACAATGCTGAAAGGGCTTGTTTCACAATGCACTGTGCACAAATTTAGCCTGTTTCAGGACCAGAATCCATTAACTCTTTATGAAAATGTTATAGGCATTCCTTTAAAAGTGCATTTATTAACTAATGCATATTAAGTTAAATAAAAAAATAAATATAAGAAATGCATAGCATAATACAGAAATTAAAAAGTAATGCATCATTTTCTTGGCTGCATCCTTGTAGGGAAGAGAGTAAGTGTATGATTTCCAGACTTCTGTAATCCTTTTAACCCTCTTCCACAGGCTGACAGAGCTATGAATTGTGCTAGGATTATGTAATTAATTTGGCAGCACAGGAGCCTGCAGCGTATTGATTTTCGGATTTCTGAGTATTAGCACACACAGGTTTTTTTGTGTGTAAGAGTGTTATTGATGAAAACATTGATAAACCTTTTTAATGAGCACAATGTATAATCTGACAATCTCAGTTTACTGTAGACGCTACATGGCAAACCTCTTCCATATTCAAGTTCATGTCTTACTGAAAATCTGCTGTCAATTTCTCTGTGGACATTTTCCTTATGTGAGTGGATATATAATTGGGTTTACATTGAAGACAAGGGCTGCATACTGTAAATGTAAATTGAATGAAGTAATTAGAGACTGCATCATACTGGTCATTAAACTTTCCAGAACCCTCTAGTGAGCTGCAGTGTTAAATGGGCCCCTATTTGGTTCTTTGTTTGTCATTGTCCTCCCTATATAAAGACATTCTTATGGAAGCGGATGTGGAACCATTGTGCCACCAAACAGATTTGGCTTTGGGCTACTCCTAAGGGTGTTTATCTTGAGATCCCTTTAACCTCTATACAGGGATCTAAGCTCCACGGCAGGGCCACTAACTCATGAAGTAGTCTCTGTTCAGTGACAGCTGACCCATGGGCATCAAGAGACACCACTGCAGAGCACCAAGGGACCAGGCAAAACCGCAGTCAGGGACAAACCAAGGTCAGGGCTGGCAGAGTTTGTGCAATCCAGTAATCAGTCCAAGGGTCAGGGCAGGCAGCTCATAGTCAAGTTTCAAATCTGGAAACAGACAGAAGTCGGTACATGGGCAGGCGAACAAGACCTTTGCAGGACACTAGACAACTAGAGTGGGAAAAGTGCCTTAAAGGGGTTTACTGAGGGTCACATGACCTGTGATGTCACCTTATCTCCCTGGTCTATGATGTTTCCTGTACAAGCCTCAGAGTTCAGATAAGAGTCTGTACACGAGACGTCACTGGCCACGCCCCCTTTCTTTGCCGGGCTCCTGCTATCTGCTCTCCCTGGATTCCTTCAGATAAAACATTAACCCCTTCAGCCAGAACACACTGAGGGCTCAAGGCTTTATAACAAATAGTAGCTACAGCAGTGAGAGGAGACAAATGCTGGGCAAGGAGCTATAGAGGAATTGTACAAGAACAGGTAGGGAGAATTTCCTGTGTGTATCAGCAGTGTCATTGTACAGCTGGGACTTGTAGTCCTACACAAACAACATGCTGCTGAGTATCCCAGCAGGCAGACATGTACTCACAGCACTTATATTCACTGCCTTTGCAGAGAAGGGGGGAGGGGCAGAGATTGTTATTACTGCATGTAAACAAAGGCCAGAAGAGAACCAGGGAAATGAGTTACCCTGGCCCATAACTGAGAAAATCAAAGGGGTTATCCGGGAAAAGATATTGATGACCTATCCTCAGGACTGGTCATCAATATTAGATCAACAGGGGTCCAACTTGCGATACGAGAGACTGGGCACTCAGTGAGCACTGTGGCCTTTTCCTAGGCCAGTGACATCACCGTACATCAGTCATATCATCTAGTTGCAGCTCAGCCCCATTCAAGACAATGGGGCTGAGCAGCTATACCAACACAGCTATACAATGTACAGTGCTGTGCCTGGTAAGCTGCCGATAAGCTGCAGCGGTCACCAGAGCTCCGGTGAGTGCTGTGGCTTGATGAAATAGTTGATCAGTGATGGTGTCAGGACTCCCTGTTAACGTGTAACAATGACCTATCCTAAGGACAGGTCATCATTATCATTTCCCAGATAATCTCTTTGTGCAGGCACTTTAACAACCAGAGAGAGTACAAGCAAGTGACAGGCGAGCAGGAGAAAGATAGGCCTCAGACTGTGTGGAGTGGACAGCACAGCAGCTCCCTGACTGAAGGAGAAGCAGTAGGAGAGAACAGGTAGGCATGCTGTAGTCCATACGTCTTGGGAGGAGTTAGGTAGCGCTTACAGACTACTCATTCAAAAAGGATTTGAAATAAATATCCGATAGATGGTTGACAGATGTAGGTCCCATTAACATATGATATACCTATAGTCCCCAAGACTGCATCCTGCCTGTATGTGGCACCCAAAGGTGGTTGAGATGATGGCCTGTGCTACACTGTTATATAGCAATGCAAGCTACACTGTTTCCACATCTAACAAGTCATGGAAACACAGTAGCTCACTGTACCCATAATCACTTGTATGGGAGCAATGGAAGCAGTGTAAAACAATCCACGTAACTGTTTCTATGGTCCTAAACACCTCTGACAAGATATTTTTAATATAACATGTATTCTTCTCCTCATATTACTTACATAACTAACATTTGAATGCATTTATAGCCTATAATGTCCTTTTGGCAAACATCTGACTGGTACACGTCGTACCTTTTTTTTTCAACATTTTTCTCCTCCAGATGTACAGTACACACAAAAGTATAGTGAATAGAGCTGATGGGACCCCCATTGATCAGAAGAATGTGGATACCATGTCTCCAATTTGAATGGAGTCAAGGATGTATTCAGTGGAGACAGCCAAGTACTGCTATCTTTTTCAGTCCCATAGAGACATGCTGCGCATATGCTTGACCACTGTTCCATTCATATGGGATGAACAGAGAACCCACCATTCTCCTGATCAGTTGGCGTCTTATTGGTCAGACCCCAGCAATCTCCTAGCCAGTGAACATGGGATAACTTGTTATTTACTGGAATAGCCCTTTAAAGGGATTCTGTCACCAGGATTTGGCCTATAAAGTTATTCACACTACCGGATTGTGCTCATTGCGGTGAATGTAAAAAAGTTATTCTTATTGATCCCAGAGATGTATTTTATGTAAAAAAAAAATCATTTTTTGTGATATGCAAATCTTCAAGCAGCCTTCCTCCGGCACCAGCGTAATCCCGCGCAGGCGCATGCGCACTGATCTCCTTGATGCCGATGCCAGTAGACCGCACGGGCGCAGACTGCTTGAGGTACTGCACCTGCGCGGGATTACGCTGGTGCCGGAGGAAGGCTGCTTGAAGATTTGCAGTGAATAATAATGAGGTGGGCGGTGCTGGGCTCCAACAATTGCGACGTGGCCGGGCTCCAACGGCGCTGGGCACATCCCCTTGGGCTCCTTATGTAAGTAATTTGCATATCACAAAAAACGATTTTTTTACATAAAATACATCTCTGGAATCAATAAGAATAACTTTTTTACATTCACCGCAATGAGCACAATCCGGTAGTGTGAATAACTTTATAGGCCAAATCCTGGTGACAGAATCCCTTTAAATATATAGCTAGACAGATGGATAGACGGCTATTATGGGAGGGGGAGCAGCAACTGAACTGCATACCATGACACTTTTATAGCACATATTGCCTACTCCACTAAAGGAAACTTACTGTGTGTAGATTTAATACAGTTCTTATTGAGTCTGTCAAAGTTTACTCTGAGCTCCCCCTAGTGTTGGCTACATGCACCAAGGAGTATAGCATTTATCAAATCAGAAAGATAAAGCTCCCTTATACAAATATATTATTAAATTAATCAGTACAAAACATTGGGCCTAAAAAAAGTAATGTATTGGGAAAAAAACACTCAATGTGTTCCGCTGTCCATCAAGATTACCACTTTGTCTCAGAGCTACCTGTAAATGTACATTTTGTACAGATGTATTACACAAAAATCCTTGTATTTTTATAACATTACTTGGCACTACTAAACCTTGAGCTATTTATTCACACTTGAGAAAATAACTTCTGCTCTTTGAATCTCTGATACTCGTTCAAGTCAGTTCTTCATCATAAAAAATCATTTTTAAAGAAAGGAAAATTCTGTCTTCTCTTGCTTTGCTAGGAGATTCACTTTGTAGACTGGATGGCATTTACTGAATAGCTAGAAAATGGTAGACTAATTATCTGTTTAGATAGAAGGTTACAAAAACAAAAGCTGTTTCTTGGTCTCTTCTACAGTATATGACTCATGGAGATATGATGCTGTCATATTTGTCTCAGCATCCCCCAACCCCTGGAGCGTACTAATCAATTTAACCCTCCATAGAAAAGTATCCCTTTATCTTTTTACAGTAGAAATGACTGATTTACTGTATCAATGTAGGTATTAGGAACATTATAATTTAACATAATAATTTTATCATTTATTCCTTCTTGAAATAAACTATCGGAGTGTGTTCACACTCGGCAGATTTGTTGCAGAAATTTCTGCAACCTAAAAACTGATTTCATATATCTGAATGGGGTTTCTGCAGCATGCACATGGATCCTTTGAAGCCCCATTAAAGCCTCATTCACACGTCCACACAACCAACGTTTTATTCAGTGATTTCCATCAGTAATTGTGAGCCAAAGCCAGGATTGGAGCCTCCACAGACATAAGGTATAAGGGAAAGACCTGCACCTGATCTGTGTTTAGAGCCACACTTGGTTTTGGCTCAAAATCACTGATGGAAATCATTGATCAAAACACTGACGTGTGAATGAGGTATAAGATGGACGAGACAGAGACAGTCTCAAAAGTTTATATTAGTTAACATATGTGCAATGTGTGACTATACCCTATTATACAGTAAAATTGTGGTGCACACTCCTATGGATAAATATAATACTGTTGTCCTATTAAAACATTGATAAACTTTGATCCACAGTGATCCTCTGGCACATGCAACTTTAAAACGTCTATCCTTTATTGGGACAACATTAAAAAAGGAATACATGATTAGCAGCATCAAAAAGACATGCTACGCATTTCCGGATTAATTGTGTCATCCTTCCTCATGGTACGAGGAAGGATGACACAGGCAGGGTTGCCAACCGACCAGAAATTTCTGGACAGTCCGTAAAAAAGGCGAGTTTTTCCCTGTGTTCATGAAAAAAATAGATGTGTCTGTGATTTTTTTGAGGTTGGTGGTTCTTGACTAGATTATTTTGGTGGTAATTATCAGCGTTTTACAGCTCACAGTAAATGCTTGTCTTATCAGTATATTGAGCTATAGATATTTATTACTTATAACCTTTATCATTTACTATGGTTTTCCAGTTTGTCCATACAAAATGGTGGCTGTTTGTAATAAGTTGTCCAGAAAAAAGAAAAATTCTGGTTGGCAACCCTGGATACAGGTAAAGTTGTGTGTGCCAGAGGATCACTGTGGATCAAAGTTTATCAAGTTTGGACTGGGTTGACACAGTTTTCCTGTTTTTCTTGGGAGAAATACTGAATAGAAAAGTGCACATACAAGGAGGTGTTGAGCTACTACATATGTTTTCTATCCATTAAAACAATTAAAACATTATCTATGGTACATACAAAAAAAAATTACATGGCCAAAATGAAATAAATCTGCTGATATCTTTGTGCTGATATACCACCAATATGGCCACAGAACAAGATCAAGATCCACAAGGACTGAAACTTGGTTAGGAAGTAGATATGTTGTACATAGTTTCTGAAGGTCATCGGATAAATATTTGTTGGATTAAAGGGATTTTCAAGCAGGAAAAAAATTAGTGGCAGCGGCCTCAGAGTGGGATAAAAAAATCAGAACGAATACTCATCTCATTAATCCCCTGCTGCTCCTGTTCTGACACTGCCTGGGTCACTACTGGTCTCTACTTCCTGGTCCCATCTGCACACACAGGAAATGCCTGTAAAAGCCAAGTCACTCAATCACTGGCCAGAGTGGTAACCTGCCTCAAGCAGTGATTGACATTTCCTGTGACAAGACTAGGAAATAGAAGTCAATGATGATCTGGGCAGCTTTGTAATTGAAGCAACAAGGTATTGGTGAGTACACATTCTTTTATTTTTTAAAAACCCAATATGAACCCAATGACAGCAATTTTTCCCCCTCTGGAAGTCCCCTTTAATAACAGCTTTTGAACTGCACTGATGAGAGTCTTAGTCTTCTAGACTTCAATATATGGACTATAAATGGAACTTGTCCTAAGTACTACTGTATATAGACTGAGTGCTGGCCATAATAAGCCTAACATGTATACTAGGCTTCCTAGAAAGACAGTTGATCACTCAGCAACTTTTCAGAATATGTATAAAAACTGGAATACCAGGAGGACAGCAACGCAAACATAAAAAGAACAAAAAAATTCTATGCAATGTTAACCTAGTTAAATAAAGCCTAGGGATTCCAGCATTTCAAGTCATCATTGTAAATTGCTAATCGACTATAGACTAGCTGCAAAATGCATAACAGTCATAATGGTCTATGAAAACACAGTATTTTTACCATAATGTTCTCAAATAACCTATACACACGCAAGCCAACATTGTAAGAATGGAATGGCCTATTTGTATAATAATCATTACATTTTTGCCCCCTAGTCTCATGACCCTTATTTTAGTGAAGCTACTGTAATTATCCCAAATCATTCCATGCTGCATTGTTTTTAACCTAGAATGTTTTTACATCAATGACTTTAATGTCAACTTGCATTCATGTCAAAACTTGTTTTCATGTGGGCTCTGAAAAAGGAAGAATCATAGTCGTGAAGTGAAAGTTCAATGAAGAGCAAAAAAATAACATGAAACTGAACTGATGACACACATCAAAAAGTCACTAATATCAAACTGTGCCCTCAAGTCTCACACAGAAGAAAATGTCTACAGTACAAAAATGTCCTGTTTTTAGAAATTATTAGCATGCAATACACACTACGGAAAAGTACTTGCCCACCATCTGATTTCTACTATTTTTGATAATTTTTCACACTTAAAGGCTAGAAAAATCTTCAGGGGCATGTTTTTATAATTGCATTTTACTCATTTTGGGTTCAAAATAGTTTTTTCAATAGGCCTTTATTTCAGCAGTTTGTTTCAGCCTAGCTGCAGAGTATTTTATTTTCAGTTTTAGGGCTCATGCAAAGGAACATTTTTTTGTCCGCATCTGATCTGCATTTTTTGTGGGTCGGATGTGGACCCATTCACTTCAATGGGGCCGCAAAAGATGGGGACAGCACATTCATGTTCTGTCTGCATTCGTATGTCTTTTCTGCGGCCCCACAAAAAAATAGAATATGTCCTATTCTGTCCTTTTTAGGCTATATGTAGCCCTTTTTTCTGAATTACAGAGACATCATAAACACTCATTATAGCTAAATTATTTTGACATTGCAAAGGATATTTCCACATTCAGAGGTTAAGGGGAACATATCACAATTTTTTACAGACAAAACTTCTGAACACAGAATAGACATAAATGATTGGTTTATTCCACAAGACAAAAACCTAATCAGACTCAAACTGAACTTACAGGTGGAGAACAGTTTAAACCTAATCACCACTTGACTACTGCTTCTACTTACGTGAACAATCTGTCCTAAGTGACAGCCTCCAACTGGTCAACAGTCCCTATGCTAGCTAAGTGCAGGGACCTAATCCTAGCACCCGCAGGACCTGTCCTCATATGAGTATACGGCAGAAACCCAAGCATAAATGAGACAGAAATCAGACATGAACCAAGATCAAAAGCAAACTAGATCAAAGACAGGTTCAAAACAAAAACCGGAACCCATGGTAATCAAGATCCTCTCATGAAGCATGGTATTCACTGCGTGACAGTACCGGACAAAACAAAAGAAGACATATCTGACATTGATGAACAATCAGGCTGACCACATAAGTCATGGCCAAAGTAAAAAACGCACTGATCAGGATCAGAACAGAATAAACTGGAAGTCAGATGATGGTAGAGCACACAAATCCTGCTCACAACAGCAAGAGCAAGATCACTCAACACGCCAAAGGGGTCAAACTAGAATCCGCTCATAACACACCAATACAGGATCACCGCCAGAACCTGCATGAAGCTTTCCTGGTGACAGAAGAGAAACTGAGCTACCAGGCAGACTGCCCACAGGGATCAATGGCTGAGTAATAAGGACACCTGACTACCTGATGTTCTGACATTCACACCAAAGAAACAGTAACCCTTACATAACACCAAACACAACTGTTCACAAACACCCACAGAAGCCTACATGAAAATGAGGTGTCACGGGAAACAGCACTGTGACAGATATGACTTAAATGAGTGTCTGTAAGTTGTCAAAGAGTTCAGAGAAATGAGATATCAAATGTTTTACCAAAACTCAGTGACCATTTATGTGAAACTATTAATGGAAAAAAACAATACTGTGATTCATCATACTAACATGTCTTAAATGCTGCACATTTGTCCAGTTGTATCAGAATATTAATACTGAGTGCGTGGGATTCAACAGTACATCATGAAAAATGAAAAATTGCCTTCCTAGATTTCACATATTAAAATGTGACAAGAATCACAACAACTTTGACATCAGAAAAAAAATGTCCTACCTTAACCTTTCTTCTTCTTTCTTCCTGAGACTGAAATCTCGCTGGACAACCTGAAGGACATGTTCAGCTTCTTCTTCGGTCAGACCAGAAAGATCCAGTTTCCTCCCCATGTTTTTCTTAATCCTGAAAGCAATTAAAGGAATCTGTGCATCACATCAAATCTACAAACATCATCTCCTTACCTGGAGAAATACAAAGCTTTTCTGCTAATTATAGACAGACATCATACATATTTTATTTGAGGTAAACGCACAATAAAATCCATTAGCGTCTGCAAAAAAAAAATTGCTTAACTGCCGGTGACTATTTTTTTCCAGGACACAGGAAAGTATAATATGGATCTGCTTCATATGATGGTCTCATTTCTGAATGAGCACATGCAAACCTCACCTTTAACTTCTTTTTTCCCAACTAGTAAGTAAAGCATCAAAAATACAAATGTGGTGTTCCATTTAGAGACACTAAACCTCAAACAAATGTAATTATATTTGCCCCATAGTTTCACTAATATAATCCAATGTTATATTTCAAATTGGGTAGAAGCTGACCATAGTTTTTTCTTTATCTCAATCAATTTACTAAAGGCTCACAATATAATAGAGATAACCAAGAGATGCAAGAGGTCTCTGGAGTTCCCCCATATGCCTCCCATTTCATAGGGACATATCATAATGTCTGGCGAGAATTGCATAGTACCATGTTAGCCAGAAATAAGCTATATGATGTTGAAAACGTTTGTGTTAATAAATACAAAAAATATTATGGGAGTGATACCTATATTGGCTAACCAGAAAAAAACACATGTCAAGCTTTCAGAGCACAAAGGCTCCTCCAACCCATATTCAACTAAGACAACAGACTAAAAAACAGTACTAAAAAGTACATGCTTCGGTGTAACATTCTCTAAATGCCTGTGCCTGTAAGAGTTGCCTGAAGAAGGAGCCTTTATGCTATGAAAGATTGCAATATGATTTTTCTGATTAACCAATAAAGGTATCACTCCCATAACTAATAAAAGTGCAGATTAGTTAAAGTTAAATATTATATTTTTTTTAACACTTATAAGAATGTACAGTACATTAGGTTCAATGTTTCCTTAAATCTGTTAGGCCTCATTCACATGTCCGTGGTAAGTTAGTGATAGCACAGTCCATGTTTCATCAGTGATACTGTCCGAGATCCACAAGTGTTTGATCCTTGGCTCTGTGATTTTCAGTCCATGTGTCATCCGTGTTTCATAGACACTGCTAGGTCGAAAATTAGTTTCCAGAGCATCTTCTGGCAACGATCTGTGAAAACCACGGACCAAACATGGATGGCACCCATGTCCGTAAATTTCATGGACCCATAAACCATAATGTGTGTGCAGGATCCATAATCACAGACAAAATAGTGCATGCTTCCGTGGTGTCACCACAGACACATGGTCCATGGAAAACTACTGATATGTACAAACACACATTAAAGTCAATAGATATATGAACAGTCCATGGAGACCACGTGTGAAAGAGGTCTTACAATACATTACTAGCTCTGAGCTTTATACACAGATCATCAGATTGCTATTGGAAACTGTCAATATGTTTGTCAACTAGCAATATATTCACAAGCAGCAGAAATCCCAACTTTGGAAATGGCCTGAAGTCCGGTACACAATCCAGTACACAATACTCTGCAATCTGTTACCTAAAGGCCCTTTTAGACGGGCCGATAAAGTCTCCCTGAAAGAGCGCCGATCAGCGACATCGGCGCTCGTTCAGGGAGCCTTTACACGGCCCGATGAATCGAGCGCCGGGCCGCACGAGTGATCGCTGTATCGCTCGTGCGGCCTGGAAGCTCCATGCTGTCAGGCGCACATCGCCTGTTTACACAGGGCGATGTGCGCCCGACAGATCGGATCTTTTGGTTTTTACAAAAGATCCAATCAGCCGACGAACGAGCGTTTTGCTCGTTCGTCGGCTGATTAGGGCCACTTTTACACGGGCCGATTATCGGCACTAGCGTTCCTAGGAACGAATTTTCGGCCGATAATCGGCCCGTGTAAAAGGACCTTAAGGATTTCAATCTTTTTAACAGGGGGAACAAAATACAGAAGAAATTTGCAAAAAAAATTCTATTACAGAATTGGTGTCAAAATAAACAGATCACATAACGTAGCCCTGGAGCTTTGCCAAACAAATGTATTGTAGCAGTATAGTGCAGTGAATTAAAGGTGTTTTCCAGGATTTTTATATCAATGGCGTATCATCAGGAAAGATCATCAATAGTAGATTGGCTGGGAGGCCGACACGCCGCACCCTCACCAATCAGCTGTTCTGCAGTATCTCCAGCGCAGCCAGTAGAACTACACAATGCTGTTCATTGTATAGTGGATGGAGCTGGTTACTGAAGCACTGCTCCCATTCACTTTAATTAGAGCTGACCTGTAGTAGTCCGCAGCTGATTGATGGTGTTCCTGAGGATAGGCCATCATTCGATTTAAAAATCCTAGAGAACTCCTTGAATAGTACAATCCGATAATAAAAGAAATTTGTTTGTAGCATGTACAATCGCTAATTGGAGCAAAGCGTAAATGTGCCGCTACCAGACATCAGATCATTGAACAAACTTTGTGTAAAGATAACTTTTTATAGAAAGCAAATCATCAGAACAAGCTGTGTAAATAAGACAACAAGAAATGTAGCGCAATTTTAGCTCCAAAGCCTGCGGCACTGTACTATAATAGAGACAGTAAATTATAATCAATACTAGATAACTAATGCAATAACTTTACAAAGTATGTTGGTGATTGTATGCGTAATATGTGTGTTGCATTGAAATCAGGTGGACATGTGTTTAAAGGCAAGAATCTGTAGATAGGGTACAGAGCCCAGGGCACTTTTATGGATACTGGTGCCAAAACCTCATCTCCTATATTAAAAATAACAAACATCCTACTGCTAAAATTATGTTGAAAAACAGTATATAATGTTTTTGTGCTAGAAACATGAATTTTCAGCATCTTTCTCTGGACCAAAAGGTCCAGCCCTTCAATGGATGATGCTGTATTAGAAGTTTTTAGAGACCTTTGTATTGACATTGCTTGTATTAAATAATGAGAGCACTGACCAACATCCATTTACTCAAAGGCATTTCATAAACTAGAGCATCCTTTTCACAAACATTGATTTTCAGAGATCGGCCGTCCTTTGCACAAATCAATAGATAAATAGGATGACATACTGTGCTCTATATCACAATGTCAAGAGACAGAGAAGAAATAAATATATCATTTCTTTGGAGACAGAGTCTATAGCGCTGGACAAAATAAGAAAATCGCAATAACCAACTCCATCAATCTTTGACAATGACGGAAATGAAAAAATCAAGAGGAAATAAAATCTGTTTTCAGTTCATTCAGAAAATACAATCATAATCGATGACTTCGCATCTGCACACAAGTATTTACTAATTATGAGATCATTAGCAAATGGTTTCTTCATTTTTTCATTACCTCATTGAAAAATTGACTCACAATATACAGGGTGAGTAAAAGTCGCAGGACACCCTTTTATTTCAGAAACAAAAGGGAAAAATGAAATATCTGAATACCCCAGCAAGTAATGGGTGAGAGAGACTATCTTTTAGGCTATGTCCAGAACATGGCCTCCATCTTGAAAGCCGCCATATTAGATTAGACGGTTATCAACAAAGAAAGTTGGAATGACAACCGGGAATGTTCCCTGTCATGTACAGCTATTTGAAGTGTTCAATGTGTTGTCCGTAGTGCTGAACACAGATTCCATCTTCAGTTACCTGTGTTGATAACTTTTGAACCACAGGAGAAATCGAAAACCTGATTATGGCAATTGATTTCTGAGAACATTCTAGTCTTCTCTGATCTGATATGTGACCCCCTTCCCATTGGAAAATTTTGCTCTTGATTCAATATGGCGGCTTTCAAGATGGCAGCCATGTTCCGGACATACCATAAACCCATTAGACCTGTTTCAATTTTGAGTTGTTAATTAAACGGATCCACTCTATTTAATACATCTGGATGCACCCATTTAGGCCAGATCTGGTTGTATTAAATTAAAAAAATGGATCCGCATCATTGACTTACATTGATTTTCATGCTGGTTTGTTCCGTTTCGAAAACCGGACACAAAACCGCAGCTTGCAGCGGTTTTGTGTCAGGTCAAGAATGCAGCAAAATGGATCTCAAAACTGGAAAGCCACAACACAAGTGTGAAACAGGCCTTACTTCCTGGGGTATTCAGATATTTCATTTTCCCTTTCATTTCTGAAATAAAAGGGTGTCCTGAGACTTTTAACTCACCTTGTATGTATAGTCCACAGCTTGCAAACACCCAAATTACAGAGTTTAAAGGAAAGTCCACCTAATTTAAAGAAGAATAAAAGAACAATAAAACTGTAGGCTAGACTTACAAAAATACATTGGTAAAAGTGTGTGATACAGTGCCACAATACAGTCGTATTAGAGATCATAATATATCAGCATTACCTCAGTATTACAGATTCATAATACTGATGGATACTGATCTTCTGGTGGAAATGTAATTATATAAGGCAGTGATACAATTCTGATGAGATGCAGATACACATAAGACACCTTCTACATTATAATCAAAAGATTTGAGATTCAGTGGAAGTTATCCAACCATCTCTGTCCATTGTCTAGTGGAAGTCTCTGGTTACAGCAGCACTGCTACTAAAGTGAATGGGAACAGCACTGTAGTAGCCATCTCCGTCCACTACACCATGGACGGAACTGTGTAGTTCTGGCGCCTACTTCCAGCACCAAAGCTACTTCAGAACAGGTGATCATGGGGGTGAGGGGACCCCCGTTGATCACATATTGATCGATAAGACAATCACTGACCACAGAAAATTGTCACCAAACATTTTATCTGCCAGTTAAACCCAGATAGCAACACATGAGGGCACCCATCTTATGGGGGCATCCATCTTGCCATAGCTGTTCTTAACAGCATTCAGAAAGCATTAAGAAAATCGCTTTACGGCAACCCCATGGTCCATAGACACAATGGTCAGGAAGAGACCTCTTTGACTTCTATGGGAGAGTTTTCTAGGCATGGTCTGTGACCTGTGCAGAGGTCATTGTACAAGAGAAGAATAGATAAGCTTTTTATTCATTATTTTTCATGCCAGTTTATGGCATGGAAAATGGCATATCGCATGGCCAGTGATAGCAAGAGTCAAAGCTATGCAGAGGCCTGCACATCCACTGGCAGCGCAGAGGGATTAAGACTGACATGTAAATCAACGGTCTTGATAAATGTCACCCTAAGTCTTTTTCTCATGACACATTTCCTTTAACGAAATAATATTCATACTATAACCATAAATTGTATTGTACACTGCCAAACAATCCACCTAATTTATCAAAGATATGATGACAGTCTTACATCTGGCAGCAAATAAAATTATTCACTATAATAAAATACTATACATGTATTAAACAAATGAACCAACCTATCTACATAATTAATTTTGTTTCAATTTATGTAAGTGACTTTGGAGACTGACAGCAGTTGTACACACTGTAATAACTGAAATAAACCATGACCAATATCTTCCTGCTATTCTATACACCCATTGCATCAACTGTCTCACATCTGAAAGTTCTCACATCTATTGCTCTAGACTTTTTCGGCTAAAACAGCCAATCAGACAACTTCCAAGAGACTATGGTGGAATAAACTCAATGCACTGTTCACATGACATAAAACAAACTATTGTATCTAAGCCATCATTGGAGAAAAGTTTGGGAAAAGGATATGATAGTCAAATGCATACACTGACCTGTGGACAAATTAGCCATAGATACTTTGACCAAGCCACCTGTGAAAAAGTAATAACTATATCTAATAATAATTAAAGAGGACCTTTCATGACTTTTAAAAAATGAATCTGCACTATCTACCTGATAGTGCGTCCCCCACTGATGCCAGCAGCGTTGTTTTCTTTGCAAATTGTCCCCCGGTGGCTTCACACGGGCCCCCCGTTCTTCGGTCCGGCTTTATGCTAATTAGAAAGCATCGGAACAGGGAGGAGGAGACTCCCTGTTCCTCAATGGGCGTTGCTTCTGCCCTGCTGTGAGCGCTGTCCAATCAGAGCGGACCGCTCACAGCAGGGCCGAAGGAGTTCAACCCTGCTGTGAGCGGTCCGCTCTGATTGGACAGCGCTCACAGCAGGGCAGAAGCAACGCCCATTGAGGAACAGGGAGTCTCCTCCTCCCTGTTCCGATGCTTTCTAATTAGCATAAAGCCGGACCGAAGAACGGGGGGCCCGTGTGAAGCCACCGGGGGACAATTTGCAAAGAAAACAACATATCTATTAATAATATCTATCTAATATCTAATAAAAAGTAATAATACAGCTACAAGAGGAATGGGAACTAAACTACAAACTGTATAAGAAAGCAATAAACTGAATAAGCCTGAGGTCTCACAACCAGCAGGAATCCAGTAAATGATGTACATTAAGTGATTATCCAGAGCTAATTCCTATGTTTCTAAACAACCAATTTTCTAAATTATTATCAAGAGACTAGAGAACAGCCAGGATTCACATCTGGGTCTGCAAGCAAGATAGAAAAATATAATCTGGGGTTAAAAGGATGGCAAAGGCCTGATGTGAATTTCCGTTATGAAATTTTTGGCCATTAAGACTTACACTGGTGCATACAGTGCGTCATATAAGAGGTAATGATGACCATACAGAAAGCTTAAATTGCGCAACACTGTAAAATTAGGACGATTGCCTATCTGTCACCCGGACTTTCCCTACAAAAAGAATTTCACTTTTGGTGAGTTTAAAAAAATCAAATGATCAATTTATAGTACATATTCCTACATATTAACGAGGGCCTGTCACCACTCCTGACATGCCTGTTTTAATAGCTTCATGCATTCCCCATGTAATAACAGTTCTGGAACATCTATTCTTATGACTCTACCTTGTGCCATTCCTGTATTATTTCTACTAGAATTTATGAATGAATTGCATGCAGTCTGCAGTAAGGGTACAGAGAGGTAGTAACCAGTTGGGGTGTGTACCTGCACAGTCTGAAAATGGCAACACTGATTGGATAGAGTAGTCTGTGCAGGTACACACTCCCAGCTGGTTACCACCCCTCTGTACCCTTACTGCAGACTGCTAGCAATTCATACATTACTTCCGGTTGAAATAATAAAGGAATGACAATAAAATAGGCATGTCAGGAGTGCTGAAAGGTCCTCTTTAAATGCCAAAGTTTGGCAAAGAACAGAACAGTTCAAAACAGATTTTCTTCGGGAAAGTCATTCTAATCACAGCAGATCAGCAAACATCAACCAAATAGTGAAAAAAAGTAATTTGCTACGGTCAACTCATCCACTCCTTTCTGATAAATATGAAGTAAAGAAAAAATCCTTTGGAGAATGGGAGGAAAATGAGAAGACATAATTTAATGCCTGCCCATATGCTGTTGAGGTGATAGATAGCTGGCAGAGGAAACAGGTTCCACAGGTGACCCTGCCTTAAAGCGATAAAGTGACAACCTCCGCTGACAGGACAACTACCTGCTGGGGGGCTGAGCTGATCAACTACAACAAAGAAAATTCCTAGACATCATGGAACCAGGATTTCACAAGGAATTATGAATTTACCACACATCTTAGCCATACACTGATTACGTTTTCAAGACCATGGATCAGAGTTGAATGTCCTCCCGGACCTCGCTTGCTTATAGGATGCAGGGAAGGGGAGATATGGAGAAAACCTAGTAGGTACCAAATACCAATGCCGTGTTTTGTCTCCAAATGCACCAGGGATCTCCCTATGACCTTCCCAGGGGAAGGGAGGGACGTGACCGACTAAGGGTTAACTGCCCAAGCAAGTTGGGGAAGGGAGGTCACACCGTGTATTGTGTTTGGAGGGACCTGGAAATCTTGCTGATATCACTGTCTCCCGTGTGACTATAGCATCCAAGATTACAGCATCCATGACTACAGCATATCCGGTAAGTGACTTTTATCTGTTGATTCTGACTGTACCATCACCTGTATTTTGCATCTCTGACCATTGTATATATCCTGTGTGTATATAGTGTTGTGTCTAGTGTGTCCTTATGGCGATTAAATGTACACTTTAATATTGCGCTGTTCTTTTGTCCCGATCCACGAATCCCACACATCCATGTCTCAGTATAACGTTACATGCTACCTGGGCTGGTTAAATCACTATTAAATAGGTTCACTGGTTTTATAATGTTTTTTTTGTAACTGCCTAGAGTACAACAAACACTGCATATTTTGCCCCTGTTTTTCATGACAGCACTTTCTTTCCCTTTTTCTTAGCCTCACTGCATCCTGGCAGGATGTTGACATACAGAACTGACTGTTTTCATTAGCTTCCTGCTGGATTTGCTCTATAATGTTTAACAGGGCTTGCTCCACCTGACATGTATAGAGGTATAGGAGGCATGACTACTGCAGAGAGAAAAGTGTGGTAATCAGAGCAAGCCATGAGAAATATTACAGAGCAAAGCATGAAAACAGGAAGTTGTGCATGTAAACATCCTGCCAGGAGAAGGAAATTGCTGAAATTAAAAACAGGAATATGGGACAAAAATTTTCAATGTTTAGGGTATTCTGGACACATAAAAACATTATTGTGAAACTGGAGAACCTATTTAAGGGAGGTTTCCAGAATAAAAAAAACAATGGCCAATCTTTTAGATAGGCCATCTATGTGCGATCTCATAAATCAGCAAAAGATTCAGTGAAATTCAACCGAAAACTACATAAAAAAGCAACAAAAGGAAAATAAATCAATACAAATTGCAACAATTTTGATCCACATATATTTACTAAGTATTTTCTGCTACAGAGACACTCACCTGCCCACTTATTTCAACCCTCTATCTTGTAATCACATTAAAAAATCTGTATTATTTATCCATTTTATTTTTTTTATTTAATGAAAACAACATCAGAAAGGGTCAATAAAACGTAGTCTTTGTATATTCAAGCACACAGCCAAGTCATTCTACAGTATATCAACCCACGTTAAGACACATTATGCGGCTTGCCCGAAAGGTGAACATTCCATACTTTATGCTGCCCTTAATAATAAATCATTCAATTCTACTATTACACAAATTAAACCATTCATATATTTTGAATCTTTAGAAAAAAATGCTTGGTCTAATTCATTTTATATAAAACTAATGCCATGTGACGTGATTTTTTTTCTCTCCTAA
The DNA here is from genome assembly GCA_900303285.1 of Rhinella marina. Classification (NCBI taxonomy): domain Eukaryota; kingdom Metazoa; phylum Chordata; class Amphibia; order Anura; family Bufonidae; genus Rhinella; species Rhinella marina. The sequence continues at coordinate 45,078 of ONZH01000359.1, forward strand.
AGACTTCTAATTCACTTACAGTAAGATACCAGATTTAGGCTCTATTTAATGAGCAGAGGCATTGCTGCTGCAAACTCAAGCTTGACAAACATGATGAAGATAACTAAGAGGGGCATTGTCATAATGATGTAATGTCTACTGAAGCACTGCACCCTCAAGTTCAGAATGACTAGAGGCCTTTGCTCTGCAAAAAAAAGAAATTCTTAATACTTATCATACTGTAATAGAGCGGAGCATTCTTGAGTCAATTTACCCCAAGAACCCCTTTTCAGCCAAAATGTTTATTATAAAAAGAAAAAGTTTTGAATCAAGTAAAATGTTCTTCTTTATTAATTTAAAAACATCATTGTGGCTTAAAGAATATCTGATCTAATTTTCTTGGGTAAAAAATGAGCTAAAAATGTCCATCTGGTTCAAGAAAAAAAAAATCACATTCATTAGGGAACTCACAGAACACTTAGGGTGGGTTCACATCACGTTTTTCTCATCTATTTAACGTATACAAAAAATATATATGTTAAAGGGGTATTCTCATCTTAGACAATGGGGGCATATCGCTAGGATATGCCCCCATTGTCTTATAGGTGCGGGTCCCACCGCTGGGACCCGCACCTATAGCCAGAACGGAGCGGGGAGCGCTGCGCCTGGAGGACCCCAGGTTTCCGGGGGTCCGGCCACCACCAGGCGCAGCTCCCCGCGCCGCTCATAGGAATGAATGGGAGCCGGGCCGTGCATGCGCGGTCGGCTCCCATTCATTTCTATGGAGCCGACGGAAGTAGCCGAGCCAGTGCTCGGCTATTTTCGGCGGCCCCATAGAAATGAATGGAGGGCGGCTGCGCATGCGCAGTGCGCCCTCATTCACTTCAGGGGCTCCGTTCTCGATATAGGTGCGGGTCCCAGCGGTGGGACCCGCACCTATAAGACAATGGGGGCATATCCTAGCGATATGCCCCCATTGTCTAAAATGAGAATAACCCTTTAAACAGATGCCTCAGACTGATGACATACAGTGGCATCCATTCACCATAGAGCTCCAGCGTAAAAAAAAAAGTATACTTTTTTTTACCGGACTGTGCAGGATACAAGATCGTGGTGTGCAGCCCTTTTGTATCCTTTTTTTTGTAATGCATACGTCAAACGGAGGAATAAAACGTGATGTGAACCCACGCTAACACAGGGCCCTCCTTTTCATCTTTCCAGCTCAAGATCCACCAATTCCTGGACTCCTTGTCTGTCATCCAAGATGGCCAAATCACTTCTCACACTACCTAATGCATGCTGTGCATTAGGTAGTCCAAGACACTTCCTGCTTCTCCGGCCCTGTCCTTAGATTGGCCAGCACTGCTCATATGACCCATACTGATGGCAATACAAGGTGTCCTGAACTACCAAATGTACAGTGTGCATCAGGTAGTCTTAGAAGCGGTCTTGCCATTTTGGATGACTGATTTGTAGCGATGTTCACTTGGTAATTTGATTGTGATATTTGAGCAAACAAAAGTCTACTGTAGTAATCAAAACAGCAACATGTGTCTACCATATAAAAAAGAATGTTAGAAAAAGATATTTGCTTCCAGCGGGACATTGAAATCATCTCTAAAAATAGGGCTTTAAGATGTTGCCAATTTTGCTGGCCTTTTAAAAGCTTTCCTAACTGTGCAGATGGCCAAAATGTTCATATCATGCAATTTTCAACTGCTTTTCTCCAAAGTATGGTACTTTTATGTATACCTGTGTAGGTAAAGCCTCAGAACCATATGTGTGCACATCTGGGAGACTTAACACCTTCAAGGTAAAATATATTTAGGAAGCCCATATGAAAAAGAAGAAAAATCTGCCATAAGACACCGTCCACAAACACATTAAAGAAGGAAGAAGTCAATCTTAGTGACGAGTTCCTGATGGGGGTGTACAGTTTTCTATTAATGTGACCAGACCCATGTCCAACAGGTTTCAATCTATGTAAGAGAAGAAAAACATAAATTAGATCACACATATAAAAATAAACACAACCAGCGGTTGGGTACAACTTATTTTACTAAATAAAATGATCTATATACAATGGTATATACCTTAATCTATACTGGGATGAAGAGATCAGAATGTCAGGAGGCTCTTAGAGGTAGATTTCTAGTGCAAAATCCCTGTTTAGTCCTTTTGGTTCCAGTGTATCAAGTTCATAGATCCATTTTAGTTCTTTTTTTCTTAAGCAATTTCTCCCTGTCTCCCCCTCTTTTTAGTTTAGGGACACTGTCAATTATCCTGAACCGGAGTTGAGAAATATTGTGGCCCGCTTTGTCAAAGTGATCTGGAATTGGAAGATCCAGTTTTTTATTTCTGATTTTAGATTTGTGTTGTGTAAATCTCTTTTTAAATTCCACATACATTAGGCTGCATGGGCACTGAAGTACATATATAACGAAGGAAGAGTCACATGTGTATCTCTCCCTGATGTTGTATTTTTTGCCCGTGCGAGGATGAACAAAAGTGTTGCCTTTCAAGATGCTGTTACAATGACAGCAATTGAGGCATGGAAAGCAACCTTTTTTGCCAGAGTTGGGCTTATTTTGACATGATCCGCATGCACCAGTCTGTCACGAAGGTTTTAGGAGCGCCTGTATGACAGTAGTGGGGGGGGGGTTTGGAACTCTTCCACGTTGGGGTAAGTATGGCTGAGGATCTGCCAGTTTTTTCTGATGACTCTGCCAACCTGATTACTAAGGTGAGTATACTTAGATACAAATGGGATTCTCTTTTTAACATTATTATTTTTTTTTGAGGATTGGACAAGGCAGTTGCTTGTGTCATGAGTCCAATCCTGTTTTGGTGTCTTTTGACCAGAGGTTTGGGGTAACCCCTATCTACAAACTTTTGGCCCATTTCCTGTAACCTTTTGTCAATCAGTGTTTCATCACTCACATTTCTTTTTACTCTCAGGAACTGGCTATATGGAAGGGATTCCACCATCTTTCTCAGATGTGCACTACTGAAAGTCAACATGTTGTTCCTATCAGTGAGTTTAGTAAAGAGATCCATGTGTAGTCTACCTTCATGTGGATATACTAAGGTGTCCAGGAACTGGAGACTGTTATATGAGTATACCACCGTAAATTGCAGTTCTGGGCGGATCCCGTTGAGGTAGTCAGAGAATTTATCCAGCTCCCCAATGGTACTCGTCCAGATGAGGAATACATCATCTATATATCACATCCAGCCTCTTACATGCTTGAAGTGGCTGGTTGGATATACATGTGTTTCCTCAAAGCAGGTCATGTACAGATTTGCATAAACTGGCACGACATTAAATCCTATCGCAGTACCCGTTTTGTACATAATATTTTTCTCTGAACATGAAATAGTTTCTTGTGAGTATGATTTCTAGCAAATCTAGAAGGAATCTCCTCTGTTCGTCTGAATACCTTGAGTGGGAAATTCTTGTTTCAATCGCTTCCAGTCCCCTTTGATGTTCGATGCTTGTATGTAGGCTAACGACATCAAAGGAGTCCAGAAATTCACCCTCATGGAATTCTAGTGTACTCAGTTTGGATAGAAAGTCTGGAGTGTCTTTGACATATGATGTAGCTTTGGCAACATAGTCCTTTAAGGCTTTGTCAAGAAAGGTGGCTATGGGAGAGAAAATGGAATCCACACCAGATATGATGGGACGTCCAGGTGGGTTTTCCTTACATTTATGGATTTTTGGGAGTATGTATATGACTGGTGTGATTGGAGTCATGTTAAGAAGATAGTCATGTAATTTTAAATCAATTGTATCTTTGGCTAATGCATCATCTACCAGGATTCTGATTCTTTTCATTATCTCAAAGTTGGGATCATTTGGTACCTGTGTGTATACCTCACTGTCACCAAGCTGCCTTAGGATTTCTGCCTCATATTTGACTTTATCCATGATGACGATTGCTCCCCCTTTATCTGCAGGTTTAATAACCATATCTTGTTTACTGCAGAGTTGTTGGAGAGCAATCCTTTCATCATGGGTAAGGTTGGGTTTTGTGTAAGCAGATCCGCTCATTTTGATATTAGAAATACCATCTTTTCCCAGTCACCCAGGATAGCACTATGAGAGTGGATCGGCTCCCCAGAGACAGGAAACCTGCACAAAATAAAAAGGTGGAGACTCTCCTCCACCTCAGTGTGGTTTCCTGTCTATGGAGTGGAAGCCTGCATCTCCGAGATATCCAGGACCTGTTACTCCTTCTCCCCAGCGCCCTTACCTGCGACACCCCAGCTTCGGCAAGTGGCATCTGGGAGACGCCGGGGTGGTTTGGCCGGCAGAGACGTCGAGAGCCCCGGAGGGGGTGTCTTGGACGTTGAGGGGAGGATTCCGATGGAGACTGTCCGGGACTGGAGGAGGAGCCCTTCCGGGCCTGAGTGGCCGCGGGAAAGCGTGTAATGAAGGTGGAGCATCGTTGGAACGCAGTGCTCGGCGCGCTGGAGTGATGTCAGACGCCGAAGGTCACATGGCCAGAAAAGCTCCCAGTACATAGAGGAGCGTTTGGCTGCCGGTTAGATTGGTGATTACCTGACAGTGGGTGTGAGTAGCTGTGCAGAGGCACCTGAATTGTTTCTTATCTACACGAGATGGAGGAAAAAGCAGCAGAAGAAGTGGCCAACCCCGTTTCCATTCCGGTACTTTTGATTAAGGGGTGAGTTTTTCCCGATACAGTAATAGGGGTTCTTATATCCATGTTTTTGTATCTATCCTGTAGGGAAAGCCTAAAAAGGTGGTTTCTAAGAGAAGAAACCTTGAATGTGCATTGTGTGGAAAGGCTCTTTCCAGAGAATGGGATAAAAAGCTATGCCAGCCATGTATTGATAAGACAGTGGCTGAAGAATCCCTGTTTTTTTACAAATGCCTTCAAGCATTGGTAAAATCCGAAGTCTCCTCTTCCCTGGCTCAGAAACATTCCTCTTCAAAGACCCATAAACCATATGGGGATAATCCCTCGGGGGTTCCATCCTCCTCTGAGTCTGAACCAGAAGAAGAAGGGGTGTTAATTTCTGATATTTCCTCTCCGGCCTCTTCAGATAATGATATGGAGGGAGGTCGTCCATGCTTTCCGGCGGAAGATGTGGACAAATTATTGAAGGCGGTTAGAGGTACTATGGGTATTGAAGAAAATAAAGAACCCAGATCAGTACAAGACATAATGTTTGGAGGTCTAGAGTCCAGAAAACACAGGACCTTCCCTATTCATAAGAACATAGAGAAGTTAATAAAAGGGGAATGGAGAAAACCAGATAGGAAGATCTTTTTATCCAAATCTCTAAAAAGAAAGTATCCCTTTGAGGAGGAGGCCTGTAGCTCCTGGAATAAGGCTCCAAAGATAGACGTCGCAATATCCAAAGTTTCCAGAAGGGTGACCCTGCCATTTGAGGATACAGGGGTTCTAAAAGACCCGTTAGATAAAAGAGCAGAATCTTTTTTAAAGGGGGCATGGGAAGCCTCTACATCCTTGTTCCGGCCAAGCATTGCTGCTACCTATACCGCTCGATCATTAATGATATGGCTCTCAGAAATTGAGACTCAATTGTGCAACAAAGTGGCCAGAGATGAGATTTTAGCCTTCCTCCCAACTGTTAAAAAAGCAGCAGATTTCCTCGCAGATGCCTCGGCGGATTCTGTAAGACTAGCAGCAAAATCTGCGGCTTTATCTAATTCTGCCCGTAGGGCACTATGGTTAAAAAATTGGAGAGGAGATCTTCCATTTAAACAGAAGCTTTGTGGGGTTCCCTGTGAGGGAGAATTTTTATTTGGCCAAGCGCTTGATGATTTGCTAGAAAAGGCAGCAGACAATAAAAAGAGGTTTGCCGGATATAGACCTCCCTCTTTCTCCTTTTTGGGTAAACAGAACCGGCCCTTTCGTTCCTTTGGGGGAAAGAAGGAGTCACAAAAGAAAGATAGAAATGATAATTTTAGATCCCAGAGAAGAGGAAGAGGCTTCTTCTTCAATCAATCTGGAGTCGACAGAAAGAAATCTGAGTACCAATGACGCCAGGTGCCAGGTAGGCGGAAGATTAAAAGAATTTTTCCCTACCTGGGCTCATATTTCAAACAATTCCTGGATTTTAGGGATTATAGAAGAAGGTCTAAAATTAGATTTCCGTTCTCTTCCTCCGAAAAGGTTCCTAGTTACAAAGGTTCAAGCTTCAAAACAGGGAATCTCAGCCATGGAGGAGGAAGTCATAAAGCTCTTAAGCAAAGGAGTCTTATTTCTCGTGCCAGAAGAAGAAAAAGGAAAAGGGTACTACTCCCATTTATTTCTAGTAAAGAAGCCGGATGGCTCTTACCGAACTATAATAAATTTAAAATTTAATAAATTTAAATTTTTTTCTCAATGTACAAAAGTTCAAGATGGAATCAATAAAGTCAGTAGTGAATTTACTCTTTCCCCTATGTTTTATGGCCATCCTGGACTTAAAAGACGCTGATGCGATTTTTCCTCCGCATCAGAAATACTTGAGGGTAGCGAGAGGAGAATTATTGCACCTTCAGTTCAGGGCCATGCCTTTCGGTCTATCAGTAGCCCCTCGAGTATTCACAAACGTTATTGCAGAAATGAGCGCACACATAAGAGAAAAGGATATCCTCTTTGTTCCATACTTGGACGATTTCCTTATCATTGCAGACTCAGAGGTAGAAGGCAGGAGGGCAGTTCAGATAGTGTCCCAGATTATTTCAGAACTAGGATGGATCGTAAACAGGGAGAAGTCAAAACCTTTCCCGTCTCAGTCGCAAATCTTTCTGGGGCTCCTTCTGGATTCGCGGCTCCAGAAGACTTTTTTAACCGAGGAAAAGATCCAGAATATTTTTCGGATAATCTCCGACCTCAGGAGCCTTCCGACAGTATCACTGAGACGGGCAATGTCTATCCTAGGGTCCCTGTCTGCCTGCATCCCGGCAGTTCCTTGGGCGCAGCTCCATACCAGATCCCTCCAGTGGGAGATCTTGAGCTTCTGGAGTGGAGGCAGAGTCCCGTTAGAAAACACTCTGACAATTTCAGAACAGACTCTGAGGGAGCTTTCTTGGTGGCAACAGAGGAAAAATTTAGATCAGGGACTTCCATGGAAGATGGAACACTTGATTTGCCTTACCACAGATGCAAGTCCGTCAGGATGGGGAGCCCATGTACAGGGTTCTCTTCTCCAGGGCTCTTGGGAGAATCTGGAGGAAGAATGTACTTCCAATTTGAAGGAACTGACAGCAGTTTGAAAAGCTATTATTGGGGCCCTTTATCTACTAAAAGGGAGGAATGTCAGGATAATGTCGGACAACAGTACACAGACAGGGGGGCACAAGGTGCAGGAGTCTGATGTCAGAGTCCCGGAAGATTTTTTCAATCGCGGAAGAACATCTCCTCTCTCTAACTGCGGTGCATATCAGGGGAGTAGAGAACACTCAAGCAGACTTCATCAGCAGACATCATCTGTCCCAGGCAGAATGGAGTTTGAATCAGGAAGTATTCAGAAAGATTGTAGCTCTATGGGGTTGCCCGAGCATAGATCTGCTTGCCACTCATTCCAACAAGAAACTTCCAGAATTTTTTTCTCTGGATCCCAGAGGGTCTCCAAGAGCAATAGTCGCTTTTTCCCAGAAATGGACAATTCCCTCTGGCATATGCTTTTCCCCTCTTCCTCTAGTTCCGAGAGTTCTGAAAAAAATCAGGGAGAAGGGGGCAAGAGTCTTTTTGATAGCTCCCTTCTGGCCGAGAAGAGCCTGGTTCTCTTGGCTCAGGAGGATGTCGGTTTCGGATCCCTGGGTTCTTCCGGAGAACCGGGATCTTCTCAGCCAGGGACCAGTATTCCACCCGTCAGTAAAGAGCCTCCATCTGACGGCGTGGAATTTGAGGGGAACCTTTTGAGAAAAAAGGGGTTTTCAGAGAAATTAATATCCACTCTCCTTAAAAGTAAAAAGAGGTCCACAATTAAAATTTACCATAGAGTATGGTCTAAGTTCTTGGAGTTTTCAGGTATTAGTTTTAGTAACATCCCTGTAAAAGCTCCTATAAATTTAGTCCTGGAATTCCTTCAGAGGGGACTAGACTTAGGGTTAGCTGTTAATACCCTGAAAGTTCATGTTTCTGCTCTATCTTCTCTGTTCAATCAGGATTTAGCCCGCTCTAGATGGATCTCTAGATTTATCCGTGCCATCGCTAGATCTGCCCTAGTCCAGTCTCCAAGGGTTCCTCCCTGGGACCTAAACCTGGTTCTATCTGCATTAACTAGACCTCCCTTTGAGCCCTTAGAGGACATTCCTATTAAAGTTCTTTCCCTGAAGGCATGCCATCTGATTGCTCTCACCTCTGCCAGACGGGTTAGTGAACTTCATGCTTTGTCGGTCAATCCTCCCTTTACTATTATTTTGGAGGATAGAATCGTGATATCTCCTGACCCAGCTTTTTTGCCCAAGGTAGTCAGTAAATTTCACAGGTCTCAGAAGGTAGTTTTGCCAGCCTTTTTTCAGAATCCAAAAAATAGGGAGGAAGAAGATCTGCATTGTTTAGACGTCAGGAGAACTGTTTTACAATATCTTGACTGTACTAAAGCCTGGAGGAAGGCCTCCTCCCTTTTTGTTCTATTTCAGGGAAAAGACAAGGGAAAGGCAGCATCAAGATCCTCTATTGCAAGGTGGATAACTGCCGCTATCTCCTTGGCATATTCTTCCTCTGGTCTGTCGGTTCCTGAAAACCTCAAAGCTCATTCTACTCGAGCTGTCTCTACCTCTTGGGCGGAGAGGCGTAATGTTTCCATTGAGAACATTTGCAAAGCTGCGACCTGGTCCTCTCCATCCACTTTCTATAAACATTATAGACTTGACCTTTCCTCTCCTGACGAGCTCTCCTTTGGGAAACAGGTGCTTTCCGTAGCACTCCCACCCTAATCTTTTCTCTGATATTTCGCTCTCATAGTGCTGTCCTGGGTGACTGGGAAAAATGAAGATTACTTAAGGTAATTAGATTTTCCAGAGCCCAGGACAGCACCCTTATTACCCACCCTTTTTGTTATTATGGTGTTGTCACGGGATATAAATATATATATATATATATATATATTTAAAGAAAAGAGATTTAGTATCTAATTGTTGGTGATGGGTTAAGTTTATTATACTTGGTTCTACTCCTGTCTTGGATACTCACACTGAGGTGGAGGAGAGTCTCCGCCTTTTTATTTTGTGCAGGTTTCCTGTCTCTGGGGGCGGATCCACTCGCTCATAGTGCTGTCCTGGGCTCTGGAAAATCTAATTACCGTAAGTAATCTTCATTTTCACAATTGAAATATACGTTTCGACTGCATTAGATGTATTAGGTGGCTGAAAGCTACTTTTTACAGATAAATCAAAATATTTCAATCTAAGACAGTTTGGTGTGGTGGGAACAATGGATACAGGATTAGCACTGGTCTCACATGAAAAAAAACGCTTTGAGCATGATCCTTCTGAAGAATGCATGCATATCTACTTCCAATTTAAACCAGTCTATATGATCATATGGACAAAACGAAAGACCCTTATTGAGCAAAGACATTTCATGATCAGAAAGTTCAAAAGATGAAATATTTACCACTAACGTGTCTGCCATATTAATTTGTTCGTAGTGTCCTTGTAAAGTCCCGTTTGTAGTGGTTGTTTCTGCCCCGTTGGTGGTTTCTTTGACCGGGTAAATATGATGTTTTTTCTTTCGATAATGTTTTCTGCCTCCCCGCCTTCGTTGTCTGTCCTTTGTGAATCCAGACTCTGAGTATTCCCTAAAAAACGTATTGCTGTGTTGTTGTCCGATGAAGTTGATGTCACGTCTGTCCCAGTGCGGCGTCTCCTTCTACGCTGTTGTCTTTCTTGTTGTTGTTGCTTTATAGGGCGCTGTCTTCTCTGGAAATCAGGATTATGTTTATAGATGTTTCCCTTTTTGTAATCCTCGAGATCTCTATACCACTTTTGTCTTTTCGTTTCTTCTATGTTGGATTGGTATTTTTGTAGATCTGTAGACATGCGGGTCTGTATTGTTGGGGGCGTCCCTGGGCAGGTCCCTATGATGAGGCGCGTCACCACTATACAACTTACAATTGCCCTGCATGGCCGCTTCTAGTTCCAGCTCCTGCGCACGCGCAGTAGTAGGAAAGGGACGCCACACGTGTATAGAGCTGTTTCCACAGTGCCTGGCCCCACGTTCTAACAGATCAGCTATAGTAAGTATGGTGGCCTGATTATATCTCTATGTATTGTATGTTATTTAAGCACACTATGAGTCACATGTATTTGTGGTTTTAAAACCAGGATGTACACAGTTAATTGTTAATTACATGTGTCTACACACAGGTGGATGGGTGTTGGTTCACTTGTTAGTCACGCCCTCCAAAGGCACTATAAATGTTTGCTGTATATACTAAATCATTGCGTGAAAAAGGCTCAACTGAGCCGAAACGTCGCTATGCTGTTATTGCTATATGAATAAATACCAAGTTTGATGCAACCTTTTTGGAGTGCTGCGGATTTTCTACCTAATGCTAAAACATTTGCACAAGTGTTTTTTGACAATATTGTGAAACTCCATGACATTCCCACTGGAGAGTCTGGAGACTTACTTGAGATGTTTTGTTTCTGAGAACCAGGAGGAGTGGTCCTTGTTTTTGTCTCTGGCAGAGTTTGCCATAAACAATCGTAGACAGGAGTCCACTGGTAAGTCACCGTTTTTTGGGGCATTTGGGTTTCACCCGCAGTTTGGCACTTTTTCTGGTTCAGATACTTCTGGTATCCCTGAGGAAGAACGTTTTTCATCATCATTGTCATATATATGGTGGAAAATTCAAAATAACTTGATAAATATGGGCAACAAGTACAAACGTGTGGCTGACAGGAAACGTATGAATGGTCCGGACCTAAGAGTGGGTGATTCTGTGTGGCTGTCCACAAGAAACATTAAGTTGAAAGTTCCTTCTTGGAAATTGGATCCAAGATTTATTGGTCCATATAAGATCACTGCCATTATTAATCCTGTAGCATTTCGTCTTGAACTTCCTTAGGCCCTGAAAATTCATAATGTGTTTCACAGATCTTTGTTGAAGAGATATGTTGAACCTTTGGAGCCATCTCCTTTGCCACCCGCGCCTGTCATGGTGGACGGCAGTTTGGAATTCCAAATCACCAAGATTATTGACTCTCGAGTTGTCTGGAGGCCACCCGTAGAAGGGGGGTACTGTCAAGAACATGCCAGGACATACTGACATTCCTACAGCAGAAGTCAGTGAGGTTGGCAACACGTGGGTTAATCTGACAGGTTCTCCTTTGGTTGTTTTGTTGTTTCTGGCATTCACCACACCCTCCCCCTTCAGGTGTAGGTTTCTTATTAATTATCCTTGCCTATTTAGTGTTGCTTCTCCCACCATGCTGTGCGGTTTATACTTTCTGTTGTATCTGAGGCCTGCTGGTGTGTGGATTCTCATTTGAGATCTTGTGGCTGCCATTTTCTGCTGGAAAGTTTAGTGTTCACTTTCCCTTTTGTATTATTTGTGTGTATCCCTTCCCTGTGTTTGGTGATTGAGCCTCCTGTTCGTCCAGGTTGGTGGAGGAACAGTTTGATTCATTCCTGACACTAGCTTCAGGGTCCTTCAGGGACAGTTAGGGTCCTAGGTATCCTGCATATGAACTTGCCTACATTCGAGGGCTGTTCATACTGGTTGTTAGTCAGGACTGGAGTCAGGGTTTCTCTAGGAGGTGTCCATCTGCCTTCCCTAGTTTCCAGGCCTAATCTCCATTTCCTTTCCCCCCTTTCCCTCCTGCGCTTGGTGTGGTATCTTCCCCCCACACTGGAGCGTGACACTTGTACACGTTCCCAATCTTGGTGCATATTGGTCGACTCACTTGGGTACAAAACAGCTTTTTCTTCAACTCTACAACTCGATTAGGTTGAGGTCTTGGTACTGTGGGGTCCAATCCAGCAACCTCTACTTCATTGTCATTCAACTATTTATTTGCCAATCTCGACATATGCTTTAGTTCGTTGTCCTGCTGTAACACTATGTCGTCCTTTTCGTACCCATATTACTCAAGTATACTAAGTAACTTGTCTTGTAGGATACTCACATATAGATCAGTATTGAGACCACCATCGATCCTGGTCAAGTATCCAACGCCTTTGGCTGTGAAACAACCACATTTCATAAGACTGAAGTTTCCTGGCTGGGTGGGAGTGGTTGGATTGAGAATTTGGCACAGAAATGTAGAAGCACCATTCTATTTTCACCACAGGAAGGCAAAAAAGCTACAATTGGTCTTGGCTGCAGCGTCAACAAGTCAGAGGAGAGAGAAGAGCTATTCTCCTCCCTCATCTCTGCACTGCGGCACTAAGTGCTAAGCTGATGGGTGGAGCAGCAGTGAGCCGGAAGTGCTGCTCCACCAATCATCTCAGTCAAATTCAGTGACATATAACTGTACCAAGGAGAAAGTAGGAGTCGCTGTGTGACATGACAATGTCACTGACATGCCATCAGTGAGCAAACAGTTGCACGGACAGCTGAAAGAGGCGCAGAGTGTGTATTTCTTCATAAATTAGGTACACCTAACTCCAGTGGACTTCTTAGTAACACTTGTGTAGAAAACGTCAGCCTTAGTGTAATCTGCCCCATGGTGTTTTGTAGTTTTTTTGTGGCATGACTTTCAGTTAAGGTTGAGCACACTTCACATTTTTTCCTTACGTATACAAAAACCGTATATATGAAACAGTTGCCTCTGATGGATGCCATACAGCGGGATCCATCACCACAGAGATTCATTGTAAAAAAAAAACAACATATATGTTAATGTATATTTTTTTCAGTACTTTGGAATGGAAAAGCGTAGTGTACAGCACGTTTGCCTCATTTTTCCCATATAGTGTCTAGGGCAGCATGAAGTCTAAATACAGCCTTGAATAGACGCCGAGAAAGCATTTGACAATGTGGACTGGGGATGTCTGCAAAGGGTCTTGAATAAGGTCGGAGTTCAGGGTCTCTTTAGAAATTATTTGAGATCTCTTTATACTTGTCCTTAAGCAAGGATTAACACACCAGTATTCCTCTCTCTGAGTTTCGAACTATGACATGGCAATAGAACCTTTACCTAGACTTCTGGACTTGGTTACTGATGTAGAGGGAATCAAAGTGGACTTCAAAGAGTATTTGCAGATGACTTACTTGTATTTCTGGAATATCCCAAGAGGAAAAGAAGATATCTGCAAATCTTTCCAATGATTTACGTACCTTTGGATCATATTTATTTGTGATTTAAAGTGAATACTCGCAAATATGAATTGGTTACTCTGTCACAGTCCCCTGAGGATTTTTTTTTGTGGCATTCATTACACATCCCAGCACATTCTAGTATATGCTAGGCTACTTTCACACTAGCGTTAATATTTTCCGGTACTGAGATCCATCATAGTCTGAATACCGGAAAAAAAACACTTCCGTTTTTTCCCCAATCATTGTCAATGGGGATAAAACGTAACTGAACAGAACAGGATTCTCCAAAATGCATTCCGTTCCGTTTGGTTGCATTCTCATACCGGAGAGCAAACTGCAGCAAGCTGCGGTTTTCCTTCCGTCATGGGATGTGGTGCAAGACAGATCCGTCATGATCCACAATGCAAGTCAATTAGGACAGATCTGACACAATAGAAAACGGATCCGTCCCCCATTGACTTTCAATGGAGTTCATGATGGATCCATCTTGGCTATGTTAAAGATAATACAACTGTTCAGAACGGATGCAGATGGTTGTATTATCAGTAACTGAAGCGTTTTTGCTAGATCCAGCAAAAACACTAGTGTGAAAGTAGCCCGATAAACATGGGCAGAAACCTCAAATCCATTTATGAACTAAACTATCCTTTATTAATACAAAAATAATCCCAGGAGAGATGGGTATTCATGATGGATCTCTGCTACCTGACCGGGCCCCTAATCCCCCTTGCCACTTGCAGGGCCACACCGCCAATTAGCCAGGTTCGGCGGCGGGGCAGAGGGAGATGAGCGCTTCCATTGTGGAAGCGCTCATCTCCATAGTCATCTGTATCGCCTGTATTGTACTGCGGGGCAGGGGAGGGAGAGGCGTCTCCTCTGCCCATTCCTCTGATCATCAGGGGCCTATCAGAGGCCTGCTCAGGCGGCGCGATGACGTCATCGCGCCGCCTGAGCCGTACAGCGCGGGACACAGGCCGGAAGAGGCCTGCATCGCATCGCTGCCAGTCTGATGGAGGTAAGTATTAGTGTTAATTTTTTTTTATTGTAGCACGGACCGAAGCTCTATTGGGGGCACTGGGGGCATTTTTAGGGGCATATGGGGGCATTTTTACTGGCACATGGGGGCATTTTACTGGCACTATGGGCATTTTTACTGGCACATGGGGGCACTGGGGGCATTTTTACTGGCACTGGTGGCATTTTTACTGGCACATGGGGGCACTGGGAGCATTTTTACTGGCACATGGGGGCACTGGGGGCATTTTTACTGGCACATGAGGGCACTGGGAGCATTTTACTGGCACTGGGGGCATTTTTACTGGCACATGGGGGCACTGGGGGCATTTTTACTGGCACTGGGGGCATTTTTACTGGCACATGGGGGCACTGGTGGCATTTTTACTGGCACTGGGGGCATTTTACTGGCACTGGGGGCATTTTTACTGGCACATGGGGGCACTGGGGGCATTTTTACTGGCACTGGGGGCATTTTTACTGGCACATGTGGGCACTGGTGGCATTTTTACTGGCACTGGGGGCATTTTTACTGCAGGGCTGTGGAGTCGGTAAGCCAAAGCCCCGACTCCAACTCCCTCATACATGGAGCATGTTTAAGTGATAACTTTAAACAAATTTGCATAAAATCAATAGTACAGATAAGTCATGACAAAAACAGTTTGTAATCTATCAGGCTTCTCTGGGTACAGCTCATTTAGGGCCTAATCAGAGCCGTAGCTGGAGGTTCAGCACATGGGGGGGCGAAACATACTTGAGTGGGCCCCCAACTTATTGGCTTCCCAAACACACGTTTCCAACTTCACAGGCACATACTACTAGTTGTGGTTATAATACTGTATTAGCAAGATGACTATATAAACTGCTAGATCATCTATGCTGTTAAGTACAGTACAATAGACTTTCTACATACCCTAGTGTAAATACTCTACCACATAATGCAGTAAAATATAGGATTAATAGGAGTAAAAAAGGGGACTCCTATGTTAAAGGAAACCTGTCCCCAGCTTTTACATCACTAAACTAACAGTCCCTTGCCCCCATCAGACCTCAGATCGGCTTAATGTGCCTCCATCAGACCTCAGATCAGCGTATTGTGCCCCCATTAGACCTCAGATCAGCAGAATATGCCCCCCATCAGACCTCAGATCAGCAGAATGTGCCCCCATCAGACCTCAGATCAGCAGAATGTGCCCCCATCAGACCTCAGATCAGCTGAATGTGCCCCCATCAGACCTCAGATCAGCTGAATGTGCCCCCATCAGACCTCAGATCAGCAGAATGTGCCCCCATCAGACCTCAGATCAGCAGAATGTGCCCCCATCAGACCTCAGATCAGCCCACTGTGCCCCCATCAGACCTCAGATCAGCAGAATGTGCCCCCATCAGACCTCAGATCAACTGAATGTGCCCCCATCAGACCTCAGATCAGCAGAATGTGCCCCATCAGACCTCAGATCAGCAGAATGTTCCCCCATCAGACCTCAGATCAGCTTAATCTGCCCCCATCAGACCTCAGATAGGCTTAATGTGCCCCCATCAGACCTCAGATCGGCTTAATGTGCCCCCATCAGACCTCAGATCGGCTTAATGTGCCCCCATCAGACCTCAGATCAGCAGAATGTTCCCCCATCAGACCTCAGATCAGCAGAATGTGCCCCCATCAGACCTCAGATCAGCAGAATGTGCCCCCATCAGACTCCATAATGTAAGCGCTCACTTGTATTCGCCTGATTGTACTAAGGCCATCCCTGCTGGGCCCCCCCAGAGGTATTGGGCCCGGAGCATCGCCTCCCCTGCCCCCCCCCCCCATCCCCCCAGTAGCTACGCCTCTGGGCCTGATGTATGAAAACTGTCTAGGTCTAAGACTTTTTTTGTTGCCCATAGCAACCAATCAGAGCTCCCCTTTCATTTCTCCAGAGCACTATATGAAATGAAAGAGAATCTCTGATTGGTTGCTATGGGCAACAAAGAAACTTCTACACCTAGACAGTTTTCATACATAAGGGCCCTAGGTGTTTTACATCAGCAGATAGAAGCCATGAGAGCAGCTAACCTCTCCAAACATGAGCTCAGAGGAAACATAAAGCATACAGAGAGAACATGCACTGGACATAAAGGGCAGTACACAGTCATCTCAACTAAAAGCCTAAATCCTTAGATCAGGAATAGAACAGACATTTATAGGACATTTCATCATTTTCACAAATTCTTATAAAAATATATTCAACACTTATTGCACTGAACTAAATGTACTAATTCATTATATATTTTAGGAGTCGGAGTCGGTCCATTTTATACCGACTCCGACTCCACCAAAATGGTGACCGACTCCGACTCCACGACTCCGACTCCGACTCCACAGCCCTGTTTTACTAGCACATGGGGGACTGGGGGCATTTTACTGGCACTGGGGGCATTATTACAGCACTGGGGCCATTTTTACTGGCACATGGGGGCACTGGGGGCATTTGTTACTGGCACATGGGGCACTGGGGGGCATTTCTTACTGGCACATGGGGGCACTGGGGGCATTTCTTACTGGCACTGGGGGCATTTCTTTATGGCATGGGAGCACTGGGGGCATTTTTACTGGCACTGGGGGCATTTTTCTGGCACATGGGGGCACTGGGGGCATTTCTTACTGGCACATTGGAAGCATTATTACTTCTGGGGCACAGTGGGGACATTAGTACTGTTGGGAGCACTATTACTAACAAGTGCACTCTGGCAGAGAATTATTAGTTGGGAGCAATATTACTGTGGGGGGCACTATTACTGTGGGGGGCACCCTGGCACAGTATCAGCGCAGTTATTTCTGGGGGACGTTATGTTTACACTATTACTGTCAGGGACACTATTTGCTGGGCGCAGTTATTTTAGGACACTGTGTGCCAATAATTATTGAAGGACACTATCTGTGTGGTACTAGTGGCACAGTACTTGGGGTGGTAGGATGATTTGTCCAGAAGACGGGAGGATGATGGAAAAGTAGTAAACTAAGATTTTTTTCTGTCAAACTGCAGAGATGAGAAATGGCTGAAAAATGGCGTCTGGTCTGAAAGGAGAAGATGAGGAAAGAGAAGATCTACATCAGAGGAGACACTGGATGTAAGAGGTATGGGGTGCTGTATTATACTGGATGTAAGAGGTATGGGGGCGCTGTATTATACTGGATGTATGAGGTATGGGGCGCTACATTCACACGAACATTGTGTTTTGCAGTTGGATCCGCAAAAAAAGGATGATGTTCAGTATGGCATCCGTTTTTTTTGCAGATCCACTATAATAATGCCTATCCTTGTCCACAAAACGGACAAAAATAGGAATGGACATACAGATGCGGACAGAACACAGTGCTCATTTAAGTGAATGGGTCCGCATCTGAGCCGCAAAACATGCAGATCGGAGGCCGCAAAAACAACTGTCATGTGAATGCAGCCTTCCCCTGTATGTTCTGTAGTGATACACGTAATGTTAGGAGGAAAAAGGTTAACGTGAGAATTTGGCATGGGGGGGGGGGTTCAATTTTTGACTTGGCCGGCAGAAAAGCTAGGTGCACTAGCGCTGAGGGAAGGAGGGGGGGGGCCCAAGCTGAACTCTTGCACCAGGGCCCATGAGCCTTTAGCTACGCCCCTGTGTAGATTACTTTATCCATTGCAAACTATCCCCTTATTTCAAAGGGTATTCCGGTTATTTGAAGTTATCCCCTATACCATACCTCCCAACTTTTGAAAATTGCAAAGAGGGACAATGTGTGCCCCGCGCATCACGGCAGTTTTTTTCATACTAGGCCACCCCTCTAACTCCGTCCAAAGCATAATTTCTGGAGCCCCTGCGGCAATTTTATTTCTTGCGCTTCATTGTCCATATGAATATTAGCACATAAATCATTAGATTATAGATATTTTAACATCCAAATTACACCAAATAATGAAGTTCTGATCTAATTTATAGGTATAGACACTTTAGTAAGGAGCAATTTAGTAAATTTATTAATGCACATTTATGCATTAATTCTCCAGGTCAAAAAGAGGGACATTTAAGGATAAAAGAGGGACAGAGGGACATGAGTCAAAAAGAGGGACTGTCCCTCCAAAAGAGGGACACTTGGGAGGTATGCCTATACACAGGATAATTATAAGATCGGTGAGGGTACTAACTCTGGGATCCCGACCAATAACGAGAACAGAGGCCCCACACCCCCTGCAGCCCTCCTGAAAGGAACGGAGCGGTTGGTTGGGCATGCATGTGGTTACTCCGTTCATTTCTGTGGGAATTCCGGAGATAACCAAGCACTATACTCGGCTTTGTCCAGAACTCCCATAGAAATGAATGAAGCAGCCACATGCATTTGTGACCTTAATGCCCCTTTTAAGCATACTGATATTCAAAAAATCTAGAATCAGATTTTAGAACGTCCCAGATATTAGAAACTCTAATAAGGCAGGCAAATTGAGGCACTGCACAGAAATAATGAACTCTTTCAGTTCCAGGGGAAAATTCCCATAGGTGTCCACAAACCAGAGTCTCAGTGGCCCTGTAATGCAAAATGGAGGTATACAACGAGATAACATCACGTCACCCAAGTACAATGGGGCATCCATGCGATGATAAAATATGCTGGGTATCTTTGACATAACCTGGTATGTGTCTGATTAGTGGCTGCAAAAGACTGTCTATCAAAGGCACTGAGGGTCTCATTCAGTGATCTGATGCCTGCAACCATTGGCCTTATGGAGGGAGTCAGTTTGTGCAGTTTTGGAAAGGAATTAAATATTTTTCGAAATAAAGTATAGAAGATTTTACACTGCTCACATGAGTGTAGGTTATTCCAGTCTTCTATTATCTGATTATATAACACAATTTTTACTTAAAGTGGTTGCCCGAGATAACTAGAAACTTGTGCAGCAATAGTAAATGTCATAAAATAACAAAAGAAAGTCATACTCATTCTTCCCTGCCACTGCCAGAATCATGCTCTGGTCCTACCAGCAGTGTTTCTATTCCTTTCTGTAGTGGTGACGTCCCATACACAACACATAACTGCTGTAGTCAATCACTGGCCTTAGCAGTGATATCCTGTATACTGCTGAGGCAAGTGGTTGGTTGAACAGTGGCATGGTGTGTATGTGACATCATTGCCACATCCCGGTAGATAGTGTCAGTGCTACTAGACCGAAGTGCGATGCTGGAAGCAGCAGGGGAGTAAAGCAGTGACTACAACCCTTTCATTTCATGATATTAACTGCTGCTGCTGGATTTTGTAATTATTTTGGACAACCTCAGTTTGGGCACTCGGTCTGTAAAAGGTTCACCACCACTGATATATACTACCAATAGTGTTTTATCTAATCATGCATCATCTGGTAAAGATTTACAACTGTATAAAAAGAAGATACATTGCTGAGCTGTTTCATTTTATCTATAAGGTATTCCCACTGGGTGGCAGTGTATGTTCATTGTTATTCTATATCTGATTGTTATATGTGCTACTTATATATAAAAACATGCACCGAAATTCACAGTCCTATAAAAGAAAGCCCAATTCTATTGATTTCTCAGTGTGCAGTTCTGCAAAATTACCATAGATACTATATGTAGTTAATACAGCTGCCATCCATTCATGATACCTGTAGAATTCCAATCTTAGTGCCCAAATTAGTGCCAGTTAAAACACTCTGGAAGCTGTGGTGAATGCCTGGCGCCCATTTTGCTAGGGGGAAGCCATGAAGAAAAATGTTTTCACTTGTCAATCCGTATTGTTGCACAGGAAAAGCAGACAATGGAAGCAGCCACAGCACAAGTTGTCAAATTGCTCCCAAGGTAAAGTGCTAGCACACATTTTTGTCACACTGTGAAGATATTTTCACACCTGTATAATGTGTTTGGGCACCTGGTGTTTTTAATAGCATTTTTTTGTATGTTTTTGTTTTATAGAAAAGTATGCAAGGCAATAGACTGACTATTTATAAGTAGTAGTAGTAGTGGCAGATGTGGTAGCAGCAGCAGCCAGCAGCTATATGGTACATGTTGGCAGGCAGGAAGGCAGACAGTGGCATCATGGCATCAGCAGCCGTACAGAAAATGATGGTAGGCACGCAACAGTGACAAGATGCGGCACCGTCAGCAAGACCAGATACATTCATTGGCCTTAGCCAGAGGAGTTTGAAAGTCCCCTTGGATCCATGTATGGTTCATTGTGACAAAAGTGATGTTTTGAACACTGGGGGAGCACAACTTGGTCCGTTTGGGTGTCACCACACCCCCTGTCATGCCGTAAACCCTCTCTGAGATGAGGCTGGGCAAGGACAGAGAACAGATAGAGCATACTGGGTCAGCTCAGGACACCGTTTCAGTCTGCCTGACCAGAAATCTATGCAGTCAGGGAACAGGGTATTATGCCTCCCAAGTGTCCCTCTTTTGGAGGGACAGTCCCTCTTTTTGACCCAAGTTCCCCTGTCCATCTTTGATCCAAAATGTCCCTCTATTTGACCTGGGGAATTAATGCTTAAATGTGCATTAATACTTTTACTAAATTGCTCCTTACTAAAGTGTCTTTCTACCTGTTTATTAGACCATAACTTCATTCTACTGTGCAATTTGGACCTCAAAATATCTATAATCTGATGTTTTATGTGCTAATATTTAAATGGATATTGAAGCACAAGAAAAAAAATTGTCCCAGAGGCTCCACATGCTGTAAAAAAATAAAGGAACTTATACTCAGCTAACCAATCCCCAGCTGCCGCAGACTCAGTAATTATACTTTGGGCATAGTTAGAGGCATGGCCTGGTATGAAAAAAATTACTGCTATGCGCTCCGGCATATATTGTCCCTCTGATGTTTTTCAGAAGTTGGGAGGTATGGGGTATGCGCCGGGGAAAAGCCAAAATCCAGGTAGGACTGAACCTGGGCATAGAGGTCTCCGGTTGCTGATTTGCCTCAGCCTGGCACAGCACGTAGAAAAGCTGTCAGGTCTAGAATAGGATAACTAGTCGCAGGGCCAATCTGAGACAATTTCTCCTGTGCTTGAATGGCATGTATTACTTGTAGATATTGGTAGAAGGATGTTGTAGGCAAGTGGTAATCCTCTCGCAATTGTATAATGGATTTTACAATAGCATCTTTGTATAAATCTGAAATATATTTGATTCCATGTTCTTCGGCCCACTTCGGAATGTTAGGAATTTTTTTGTACTTCAGGATATACATAAGTAGGCCAGATTGGGGTATAAGCTGTATATCCATTAATGTCCACTTGTTCCCTTGTCTTCCACCACACTTTATGTATAGTCTTCAGCAGCGGGAAGATATTATCTTTCTCAGCCTCCAGCACTGATTGAAGAATAGAGTTGTCAATTGAAGGGGTTGTCCGAGTTATGAAAAAAAAAAATAGCACTGTAAATCTGATGGGCAGCAATATATTACTAATCTAAGCAAGTTTTAGGCAAAAAAAATCTATATTTTCTCATTTCCCTGGTTCTCTTCTGGCCTTTGTTTACATGCTATAACAACAATCTCTGCCCCTCCCCCCTCTCTGCAAAGGGAGTGAATACAAGTGCTGAGTGACATGTCTGCTTGCTGGGATACTCAGCAGCATGTTGTATGTGTAGGACTGCAAGTCCCAGCTGTACAATGACACTGCTGATACAGTACACACAGGAACTTCCCCCTACCTTTCTGCTCTGCAGAATTTGTCTCATCGCTGCCTGCAGTTACTGTAGTAAAGTCTTGAGCCATGTGCTGGCTGAAAGGGTTAATGTTTTATCTGAAAAAATCCAGGGAGGAGACACAGAGCAGCTGGCAGCTCAGCTAGTGCAGGGGGCATGGCTAGCACAGTGACTTTTCGTGTACAGTCATGGCCAAAAGTTTTGAGAATGACACAAATATTATATTTTCACATGATCTGCTGCCCTCTGGTTTTTATGTGTGTTTGTCAGATGTTTTTTATCACATACAGAAATATAATTGCAATCATATTATGAGTAACAAAAGCTTATATTGACAGTTAGAATGAGTTAATGCAGCAAGTCAATATTTGCAGTGTTGACCCTTCTTCTTCAGGGCCTCTGCAATTCTCCCTGGCATGCTGTCAATCAACTTCTGGACCAAATCCTGACTGATAGCAGTCCATTCTTGCACAATCAATGCTTGCATTTTGTCAGAATTTGTAGGTTTTTGTTTGTCCACCCGTCTCTTGATGATTGACCACAAGTTCTCAATGGGATTAAGATCTGGGGAGTTTCCAGGCCATGGACCTAAAATCTCTATGTTTTGTTCCCTGAGCCATTTAGTTATCACCTTTGCTTTATGGCAAGGTGCTCCATCATGCTGGAAAAGGCATTGTTGATCGCCAAACTGCTCTTGGACGGTTGGGAGAAGTTGCTCTGGTACCATTCTTTATTCATGGCTGTGTTTTTAGGCAAGACTGTGAGAGAGCCGATTCCCTTGGCTGAGAAGCAACCCCACACATGAATGGTTTCAGGATGCTTTACAGTTGGCATGAGACAAGACTGGTGGTAGCGCTCACCTCGTCTTCTCCGAATAAGCTGTTTTCCAGATGTCCCAAACAATCGAAAAGGGGATTCATCAGAGAAAATGACTTTACCCCAGTCCTCAGCAGTCCACTCCCTGTACCTTTTGCAGAATATCAGTCTGTCCCTGATGTTTTTTCTGGAGAGAAGTGGCTTCTTTGCTGCCCTCCTTGAGACCAGGCCTTGCTCCAAGAGTCTCCGCCTCACAGTGCGTGCAGATGCACTCACACCTGCCTGCTGCCATTCCTGAGCAAGCTCTGCACTGCTGGTAGCCCGATCCCGCAGCTGAAACACTTTTAAGAGACGGTCCTGGCGCTTGCTGGTCTTTCTTGGGCGCCCTGGAGCCTTTTTGGCAACAATGGAACCTCTCTCCTTGAAGTTCTTGATGATGCGATAGATTGTTGACTGAGGTGCAATCTTTCTAGCTGCGAAACTCTTCCCTGTTAGGCCATTTCTGTGCAGTGCAATGATGACTGCACGTGTTTCTTTAGAGATAACCATGGTTAACAGAAGAGAAACAATGATGCCAAGCACCAGCCTCCTTTTAAAGTGTCCAGTGGTGTCATTCTTACTTAATCATGACAGATTGATCTCCAGCCCTGTCCTCATCAACACCCACACCTGTGTTAATGGAGCAATCACTGAAACGATGTTAGCTGGTCCTTTTAAGGCAGGGCTGCAATGATATTGAAATGTGTTTTGGGGGATAAAGTTCATTTTCTAGGCAAATATTGACTTTGCAAGTAATTGCTGTTAAGCTGATCACTCTTTATAACATTCTGGAGTATATGCAAATTGCCATTATAAAAACTGAAGCAGTAGACTTTGTAAAAATTAATATTTGTATCATTCTCAAAACTTTTGGCCATGACTGTACAGACTGTTATCTGCTTGTGTACCAACTTTAGCAGAGCAGGGAGAAAAGCTGACATCACAGGTCATGTGACCCTGAGTGAAATCTGAGAAAGGAGCAGCTTTAGAAACACAAAGTGCATTTAAAAGCTGTTATATTTGACTAGTTAGAAACATACAAAGAACAAAAAAATAACTTGGACAACCCATTTAAGTGCTGCACAATCCTTCCTGCCTTGTTGACCCGATCCTTCTCCCCCCAACCTCGGATATGCTGCATCTGAGCCACAAGATAATACAGCCATGCATTAGGTACTCCTAGACCCCCATCAAGTTTGGATCTTTGTAGTGCCTCAAGTTTGATCCTTGGGATAGCCTTCTTCCATATTAAATCCCTGAATATTGCATTCTCTTTATGAAAGAATCTTAGTGGAAACCACCCTGGAATATTGTGGAGCATGTAGAGTAGTTGAGGCATAAGAATTATTTTGAGGAGGTTCAAATGACCAACCAATGTAAGACGCTGTACCCATGCCTGAACCTGACATTGGAACTTTTCTATCAGGGGCAGCAAATTAAGTCTTTCCTAGTCTGAAGAAGGGGCAGACACTTGAATCCTCAGGTATTTAAACTTCTGAACCCTCTGGAGACCCATATCTTGAGAGGCCAAGTGATCTATGTCTGGGTGTAGCGTGAGTAGTACTGAGCAGGCCAGACAGTTTGCCAAACCTATCAATAATTTACATACCTTGAGGGAGTGAAAAACAGTAACAGGTTGTCAGCATATAAAGCTACTTTTTCCTGGACCATGCCATATGTAAATACCTTTACCTCCTCTGCCTTTCTAAGAGCTGCTGCCAGGGGTTCCACTGCCACAGCAAACAGCAGTGGCGACCGAGGGCACCCCTGTTGAATACCCCTGAACAATGGGAAAGAGTCAAGAGAGTATCCCATTGGCTCGTATCCTTTCTGTAATTGAGGCATAGAGCAGCTTTAGCCACATAATAAAGTCACTCACATCTTATGTAATACAGCACAAAGATAATGCCATTCCACGCTGTGAAATGCTTTGGCCACATTCAGAGATGCAACCGCCGCATTCGAGATGTGGACCTGGCTAGTCTGAATATTTAGGAATAGCCGTCTTATATTAACAGCTGTGGACATGTTTGGCATAAAGCCAGCTTAGTCAGAATGAATTACTGGTGTTATCACTGAGATGAGCCAAGAAGCAAGTAGCTTTGCTAATATCTTGACATCCACTGTAAGCAGTGAAATATGGCTTTTTGACTCTGCCTACAAGACATCCTTACCCAGTTTGGATAACACTACCACAATAGCTTCATTCATGGACGATGGTAACATCCCTTTATCCCTAGCCTCATTATTCACCTCCAATAGTTGAGGTAGGAGAACAGATTTAAATGTTTTGAAGACTTCCACTGGGATGCCATGAGCTCCTGGGGCTTTATTTTTAGACATACTCCATAGTGTCTCCTCTATTTCCTTTAAGGAAATTGGCCCATCCAGCAGAAATATTTGCTCCTCAGTTAGAGTGCGCAATGATAGAGGGTCTAAAAAAGCTTGTAGCTCTCCATCAATAGGGCTAGTTTTAGGATTTCAGAATGTTCAACACCTCTTCTGAGTGAGCATAGCACATCTGTATGTGAAGGTAGAAATACAGAATTTTCCCCTCACAGTGTGATGTCATTTGTATATACTACATGAATTCAATGCTATTTAGCCTTACAAAAATATCTCAGCTTTGCAAAATGCTTATGCAGCTGTGTCCAGTACATCCTGATACAGATTCCACTCCCCCCACCTGTCCGGGATGCTGCGGTGGAGTAACCAAGACAAGAACAAAAGAATATGTGTTTAATGCTTATCAGCTTGCTGGGGAAACTCTGTGAACGAGGCCCCCACCTTTTCTACTGTGTGTATATGCTTTTGTAATAAACGGAGCAGCCCAGATCACCTCAGCGCCTGAATGTGTTGGGAGACTCCAAACTGACCTTTGTGTCCGTCTTGAGATCTTACCATGTGCACAACCGTTCTTTAATTTGGACAACTGACCTGACCCCTAAGAGGACAGATTGTGTCCCCCTTAACAGTTGGCGCCCAAAGTCATGGGGCCCTCAAAAGGAGCACCTGTACCCCAATATCCGAAGGTGGTCGACATCTCCGAACCCCCATCTCTCGAAATCGAGGCCTGATCAACCTCCACGATCACGGTAAGTTTCATATACATTGTATGTGATAATTTGCCTGTGATTCGAGAGATGTGGGGCAGAGGAGACTAGACTTATGGGTGTTGTGGTTGAGTCCAAAGTGACCGGACTGACTGGTGGTCTCCGCTGAGGGCTCGAACCTAGATAACGCACATAGAAGGTCACTGAGAAGACTCAGGTCGGTTGCATAGGGACCCAGACTGACAGTTCTGTGATAACCTCAATACGGACTAGCCCGAGAGTTATCAGACATAGCTAAGTGATAGGGACAGTGTAGTGAGTGACAGAGTGGTCACGGAAGGACGCGCTGAGTGGTGCTTATCATGCCCATTGAGCGAATCTCCCCAGGATCGAAGACGGTGAGGCTGTAATTTACGAGCATATAACGAGTATATAACGAGTATCTGTATGGCCAGGAACCTTTAATAGCTTCCCTCCCTTCCTGGTGAGAGATAAGGGGCTTGGATTGATAGAGGCCATATCGATAAGGCGTCATGTTTTTGTTTAAAAAGAAGCCCAACCTTCCCGTTGGAGCTTCTAGCGCTGTCAGTCTGGTGGAAAAAAGAAGGCAAAAGATATGTAAAGGATGTGAAGAACTTGCTTAAGATAATTGGGATGCCTCCAGGAGGCAGATTACAGCCCAGTGAAGGTTTGATCGATGTAGCAAGAGCCTTCTATAGAACTGCTTCAAATCAGAAAAAAAAAAAAAAAAGATGGACTGTGCAAAGTGTATTGAAAGGAAAGAGAAGTTGGTTAGAAGGGTAATAGGCTGGTGCAGGAAAAATGGTTGATATGGTTTATGTAAGTGACTTATAGAAAGTTGTAGTACGTTGAGAAAAATATTTCCATTGCAAAATGGCGGATTTGGCTCCTAAAGTGAGACAATGGGAGAAAAAAAAAAGATCTTCTTCAGTTTTTAGTTACAATTTCCCCCTCCTTTGGAATTTATGATTATGATAATGCTACCATGTCTTCAGCTCATCTTGAAACCCCCTCCTCAGGAATTCTCTCCCCCCGTGGAGTGAGGAGTAGACAATAGTGTGAAAGTGACTTAAGATATAGAAATGTTCCTTTTTGTTGCTGTAGATTGGCTGTATATGTGACACAGAAGAGTAAAGATAAATTAATAACTTTCCTTTTTCTCTTCCTAGCAGCTTGTAAATGTCCAAGCGCCAAGACAATAGTTTATGTGCACACTGCGGTGTGCTTGTGTGTTGTTACAATAACGATGTGTTGTAGGAGTGAACAACCGAAGACAATGGTATTATGTGCCAGCAATTGACTCACTTAATGCTTCTTTCAACCCCCCCATACAGGATGGTCTTCTGTGTGTATCTGTGTCCAGGAAAGCTGTGTAGCTGAGAGTTGGCTCATTCAGCGGAATGTGAATGAATGCAGCTGTTGTGTTGAATGTGTTTGAAGTTGTGAAGACTGATGGATGCTCAGCAAAGCTGTGTATAAGTTGTGTGTGGATATGCAGCAGAAAATGAAGGAATGACAATGTGAATGTGTATGGCGTACGACATTTGTTTTTTTTCTTTATATGCGCATTGGGGATTTTTATTTTTTCCTTGGGATATTTTGTGTTTTTATTGGTACCAAATGTTTTGATCAAACTCTACATTTTATTTTTGAAACGTTTCCTATGTGCCCTTCATGTGTTCATGTCTGTATTGTCAGATCTGTTTGTTTCAATGTTTGTATTCTGTTGACTTGTTATATGTTAACTGTGCATCAGAGATCTGTCCTCATGGACAACTGAGACGAGACTGACTGAAAGAGGGAGGATCACACCGTCCGACTGGAAGGGGTGGACTTAGCTGACTTAGAGGGGAGGGAGGAGGACAGGGTGGACGTCACAGATACAAAGACAGCCCTTGAGCCCATCTCCTAGGTACAAGACACCCCCATACTCTGTTCATTCAAAGAAAAAAAAAAAGGGTCCGTTCATTTCCACATCCAGAAAAGCTGGGTACTTCTACAAAATGTGCAGAATACACAATATCACACATTTAGTAAACATCAAACATCGTTTGGTATCTCAAGGTTGGTTATGAAAAAAAATAAAAAAATAATTGTGTTGTGTTTTATTTGGTTTAAAAGGTTTTACATTACAAAGATACCCAGGCATTGCTATTGATTAATGTACTGAAATATGCAGGATCATTTGTCATAATATTATGAAAGTTTGTTTTGAAGTATCATTTAATTAGATCAGGTTTAGAGTTTCACAAATTTATTTTGGTTTGACAGAAGACCTCTTTGGTCTCATTGGTAAGTGTTATTTACATACAGTGTTGGACCGACAAAAGTTCTAAGGACATTTGTTTATTTGATCAATGATGGAGAGGAAACCTCAGCAACGGCTTATTCTAACATGAACTGAGTTTTTTGAGTTGACTTTTTGATTGTGTGGAACTGTTCCGGTGCATCTTTCCTGTGTGCAGCTAAAAAGAGCTGGGACTGACAACCTTGGGAAAAGTCCAGGAGCTGCTACGTCAAGTCTACAAGGTGTGGTAAGACACAGTTGTCAGTAACCTGTCACCCAACAAGAAACGGCTTCGTCCACGGGTCTGCCATGCTGAACAAGGCCTTGACGGCTGTCCAGGGGTGGACCTTAACGGTAATCTGTGTGCCTAAGACTTCCTGACCAACTAACAGAGCTGATGCAATGATCTGCAGACCAGTGAGTGTGGGAGGTCCTTGTGTCAAAGCTCCTCCCACAGACAAGGTAATGGACTGTCAATCACCCACTGATAAGAGGCTCTAACATCTGCACTGACATCTACACCTGCTACCCCTTCACATACATAGGGAGGGGTCATAGACTGAACTTTATAATAACAAGCATCAAGTGATGGACAATTGACTTTGCACCAGAGACTTTTGTTATTATCCAAGAAGATCGAAGAGAAGACGACCACAGAGGGACACTTCTTGTTAGTCCAACACACAGTTTTTGTTTTTTAGAAATTCAATGGTCCACAAGTAGGTTTCTGTCAAATGATTAGGATAAGCCCAAGTACACAGGGGGGTGCCTGTTGGGTTTCAGCCTTGGTGAAGACTACCTTTTCCCCCGTGTCCGTCTAGACACTCTTGACAATTAGAAAATCAAAGATTAGGGAAAAATTCAGTCTTTAGGGGGGACTGTGAAGGTAGACCAGCAGAAATACTGAATTTTCCCCTCACAGTGTGATGTCATTTGTATATACTACATGTATTCAATGCTATTTAGCCTTACAAAAATATCTCAGCTTTGCAAAATGCTTATGCAGCTGTGTCCAGTACATCCTGATACAGATTCCACTCCCCCCACCTGTCCGGGATGCTGCGGTGGAGTAACCAAGACAAGAACAAAAGAATATGTGCTTAATGCTTATCAGCTTGCTGGGGAAACTCTGTGAACGAGGCCCCCACCTTTTCTACTGTGTGTATATGCTTTTGTAATAAACGGAGCAGCCCAGATCACCTCAGCGCCTGAATGTGTTGGGAGACTCCAAACTGACCTTTGTGTCCGTCTTGAGATCTTACCATGTGCACAACCGTTCTTTAATTTGGACAACTGACCTGACCCCTAAGAGGACAGATTGTGTCCCCCTTAACATGTATTAGATTCTAAAGCTGATATATATGCTTTATCTTGTTGAGCCCTAGCCACTAAAGCCAGCAATCTACCAGCTCTTTCTCCCTGTTCATAGTACTGCTGTGTCTGGAAAAAGCATTTATTTTCTGCATTGACTAATAACTGTTCACTAAGGAGTTGTTGAGCCCTCTGCCATGCACTTACACATATAGTCGAAGGGTCTGCAAGATATTCCTACTCTGCTACCTGAGCAGTCTTAATGAAGTCGGTAATCAAAGTCTTGCTTTTATTTTTCTTATTGACCCCACGCAAGAAGGCCTTCATGGTATCCCATCCACTAATCCTGTCACCGAGTCCATGTTACACTCAAAGAACTCTTTTATCTTGCCCTCCAGTCCAGCAACTAGAACATTTAACCAGAATGGATTGAACTGCCAGACAATAGGACCCCGCTGTCTAGGAGGAAGAAACTCAGCTCAGACATTAGCATGGGGAAGTGATCTGATAAAAGCCTAGGTAAGTATTGGGTATCCTGAACCAACTGCCCCATAAATGCATTACCCAGACAAAGATCTATTCTAGACAAAGTACGAAACGTGCTAGAGCAGCACAAATATTGCCTGGCTGATGGATTTCTCAACCTCCAAAAGTCCAACATGGTTACCTTCTTGAAATATCTGGAACAGGCAGTTGAAGGGAAGGGCTAAACCTGTCCATATCTTCGTTAATCACATTATTAAAATAACCTATAAGTAACAGTGGAAGATCAGAGTGTTCAGCTATAAAAAGTATGCCTATAAGAATGATAAAAAGTCTGCCTATAAGAGGTATAAAGAGTCTGGAAGTGTAGCAGACAGAGAAGTTTATAAAATTATACAGAAGAAGACAAAACAGATTATTAATGCTGCTACAGCTTCAAAGGAGGAAGAAATGGCCAAAACTGTTAAGGAGGGAAATAAAACCTTCTTTAGATATATTAGTGACAGGAAGAAGAAAAACTGCGGCATTACAAAACTTAGCAATGGAAAAAATCTGTATATAGATGGGAATAAGACGTTCGCTGACCATCTGAATTACTACTTCTGCTCAGTTTTTTCAGATGGTGACTTTCATAATCAGAACATGGCTAGACATAGTATTGCCTCTAGTTGTAAGGTTTCAGCCCCAGTGTTTTCAGAGGCCGATATTCTACAAGAACTTGTCCGGCTAAAGTTAAATAAGGCAATGGGTCCGGATGGCATCCACCCCAGAGTTCTTAAAGAACTCCGATCTGTGATTGTTGGCCCCCTGACTGATCTGTATAATCAGTCCCTTCTTACAGGAGATGTTCCTGATGATTGGAGAATGGCTAATGTTGTACCCATTCACAAGAAGGGTAGTAGAGAAGAAGCTAGTAACTATAGGCAGTCAGCTTGACATCTGTAGTGGTTAAAATGATGGAGACTCTACTAAAAAAGAAGATAATTGACCATCTAACAACAAACAACTTGATGGACCCAAACCAGCATGGCTTTACTGAGGGCCGATCATGTCAGACTAATCTCATTGATTTCTTTGACTATGTAACTAAAGTGCTGGATGAAGGTGGTGCTGTGGATATCGCCTACCTGGATTTCAGTAAAGCTTTCGATACGGTTCCCCATAAAGAGCTGATAGAGAAGTTATCAAAAATTGGACTTAACCCCTGGATAGTTCAGTGGATCTGCAGTTGGCTAAAGGACAGATACCAGAGGGTTGTTGTTAATGGAGTGTATTCTGAGCAGAGGCTGGTTACAAGTGGGGTGCCACAAGGATCTGTTCTGGGTCCTGTTTTGTTTAACATGTTTGTAAGTGACATAAGGGACGGCTTGGTTGGGAAGGTTTGCTTGTTTGCTGATGACACAAAAGTGTGTAATAGGGTTGATGTTCCAGGAGGTGTCGGTAATATGGAGAATGATTTATCTTTATTAGATAAGTGGTCAAAACAATGGAAACTGCAGTTCAATGTTTCCAAATGTAAAATAATGCACTTGGGGAGAAGAAACCCTCTATCTGAGTATCGTATTGGCAGTTCTGTGCTAACAAAGACCTCAGAAGAGAAGGATTTGGGGGTAGTCATCTCTGACAGCCTCAAAATGAGTAACCAATGCAGCCAGGCGGTAGGGAAAGCAAATCGTATGCTTGGCTGCATAGCTAGAGGTATAACAAGCAAAAAGAGGGAGATTGTGATCCCTCTGTATAGAGCTCTAGTGAGACCACATATGGAATACTGTGTTCAATTCTGGAGACCTCACCTGCAAAAGGATATTGCTAAAATAGAACTTGTCCAAAGAAGAGCTACAAAAATGGTGGAAGGTCTAAAGCATAGAACTTATCAAGAAAGACTCCGAGTTCTTAATATGTATAGTCTGGAGGAAAGAAGAGAAAGGGGGGACATGATTGAAACCTTTAAATATGTTAAAGGACTGAATAAAGTTCAGGAGGGAAGGGTTATTAATAAGAAACTGAACACAAGAACAAGGGGGCACACTCTGAGGTTAGTTGGGGGGGAAATCAAGAACAACATTAGAAAATATTATTTCACTGAAAGAGTAGTAGAAGCTTGGAACAAACTTCCAGCAGAGGTGGTTGATACATCCACAGTAACTGAATTTAAACATGCCTGGGATAAACATGTATCTATCCTAAGATAACAATAAAAGGATAATAAAAGGGCAGACTAGATGGACCAGGTGGTCTTTTTCTGCTGTCAATCTTCTATGTTTCTATGTAACACCCAGACCTTCATAAGCCCTACTGGAGAGTAGGGAGGCAGTATATATACTCCCACTATAACACATAACGTGTTGAACACTTCACCAAATAGACATATATAGCGACCCTCCCGGTCTATCTCTTGAGAGAGACATTCAAAGGCTAAGGCACTATAT
Source organism: Rhinella marina (assembly GCA_900303285.1). Taxonomy (NCBI): domain Eukaryota; kingdom Metazoa; phylum Chordata; class Amphibia; order Anura; family Bufonidae; genus Rhinella; species Rhinella marina. Next base: position 77,438 of record ONZH01000359.1, read on the forward strand.
ACCAGGACACTTACTTCTCTGGAGCTCACCTCTAGAGGAAACCAAACTCTGAGTGCAAATATGAAAAACAATTAAACTTAATCTGAGAACAATAAAAGAGAGATAAAGAAAGAAAAAATATCTTATACAAAGATTTTTCATTCTCTCCCCTTTGTACCAAGTAACTCTCACTAAATGACCTTCCGTCTTCCCCCGGTTAGGTAGGCCAAGAGCCCATTCATAGTACCTTCACAGAACAAACACATTTTCAACTGTACATTGCTAATACCCCAACTCTCTTTAACTTGCCATATGAAACACAAACAACCATTAGGGTATAGCTTTAGTAATAATTGCATACAACAGTTCATTCCTGAACTCAAGTGTCTGGTGCTGCTTCCACTCCAAGCTATCATTCATTGCGATCCAACCAGCGCTAGCCTTCTTAGAATTCTCAAAGAAATTTGTAGAACCCAGAGCTGCCACCCTGATCTTGGCTGGATACATCATAGAATACTGAATCTTCAGATTTCCCAGCCGCCTCTAGACACCAATAAAGCTTGCTATCGTTTTCTGTACCTCCACCGAATATTTAGAAAACAGGGACACCTTGTGGCCATTGATGGATAAATCAGGCATATCTCTGGCTTTTCAGAAAATAATGTCTCTATCTCTGTAATGCAGGATTTTCATTAGAACAGGGAAGGGTGGGCTAGCTAGCGGTAATGGTCTGGTGGGGACCCTATGCGCTTTTTCTACAGCATACAGAGGGGTCAGCGATTCCACTCCAAAAGTAGTTTTCAACCATAACCCCCACCATTATTACAGCGTAGCCGGTTTTCCAGATCATTTGTTTAGCTGCCACCAGCTCCAATCTCCTTACATGATCCAAAAAATCCCTTCCCTTTGTAAAGGGGTTTAGCATCTTCCATGTCCCCCATGTGATCCTCCAGTGCAGTTGTACGGTCCACCAACTTTTTGAAGTCATGGCGCATTATAGAAATGTCCTCTTTTATGCCCTCTACTTGGACACTGAGGGCTGTTAATGACTTGCCCCACTTAGCAATCACAGACAGCATGACTTTCAGTGTGGGCTGCTTCAAGTCTTGCATCCCCACATCTGAGCATGTGGTCTTGTCTCGGAGTGCTCCATATGTGCCCATATCCCCACGCCCTGCTCCCATTGTACTCACATTATCAGTATTGTTATCTTGCCCTGTGTCCTCAGGAATCAGCAACTATTGACCATGTGACCCCTTCTTTCCATACTCTCCTCCTGCTCTACCACCACCGACTCCTCTTTCTCCAGTGGAAGCTCCTCATCCTCCTCTTCCATGGGACGTTCTCATTGTGGGTCCCCAACAGCTACAGGGCAGGCAGCAAGATGCGTTACATGTTTTTCTTCTGCCATTACCCATGAATGCGAGCATCTATTCTAAGATAAATATCCAGTGGATAATGATCATGTTGCAGTTGTCCCTATTGACAAATTTTGTGGCGTCATCGAAGAGCTTTAGCACACAAGAGGCATCTTGCATGAGCTGCTACTGCCTGACCTTCAAACAACACATGCTCCTTACTGAGGTGGTCTGGTGCATGAAAAAATAATTCACAGCTTTATGTTACTCGTATAGGTACTCTAGCATGTGCAAAGTGGAATTCCAGTGAGTTTGAACGTCACAGATTAAGTGCTGTTAAGTTCAGAAGGGCATTCCTTGCCACATAAGAATGGCTGAAATGCAAGGACAGTCTCCTGAACATTGCCAGCACCTCTTGCAAGTCAGTTTCCTGTTTTTTTAAAGCATTGCATGAGTTGGTTTATCACGTGCAACATATAGGAAGAATGTGTTATTTCTCCAAAGGTTCAGTGTGGCCACGATGTTGCGGCCATTGTTGCTGACCATCTTGCCCAGTTGGAGTTGGTGAGGACACAGCTAGTGGGATGTTTGCTGCTAGATGCAATTTAGCAAGTGATTGGCTGTGTGGCTACTCTCGCCCAGGCCGATCAGATCCAACACCGCATGGGAAGGCTTGACTTTACACATGTAATAGGTAGAAGAAGGAGTGGGAGCGATGCTCTGCCCTGCTGCTCTTGGGGACAGAAGGATGTCCATGGTGGAGGAGCTGGAGAAGGCAAATAAGTGCCTCGTGTGAGAGCCAGGCCGACACAACTTTGCAGGTGTCAAAAGGACCTGACCTTGTTGCTGGGGTCCTGCCTCGCCATGAAAAACAACGGGCCTGTAACAGCTGTTCCATGAGTACATTGTGGTGTGCACCTTGCAGCACAGCAAAAATTGCAAGGACCGGACCTCATTCTCCGCTACATGAGAGTACAAGGCAGTGATGGCTTTTTGGTAGAAGTCATGCCATCTAGGTATCTTCCAGTAGCCTGAGCACACGCTATCAGCTTCCTAAAGGCTTCAGACTCTACTGAATGGTATGGCAGCGACTGCACCACTTGCAGCTGGGCTAGGTCGGATGTTAAGCTTGCTCACCATTAGGTTGCTCAGCATAAGAGTTGTTTCCTGGCCACACAATCTGTTATCAATGGCTGAGGACAGAGCGTAAAAGGGAGAAGCCATGATGACACAGTACTGCCGTGGATATGCTTAGCTGCCGGAAAGGAATCAGGAGGAGGAAACTTGTTGCGCTAGCTGGAGGACACTTTAGTTTTCCCATTGAATCTGGGATGCCCACTACTTATTTTACTTTTGCAAATCTTGCATAAGGCAATGCTGCCAAAAAAAACTTCCAGATGGGAGATACTCATGCAGACCTACTGGCATTCCTGCACATTTTGGGCCTGCTGCACCCACAGTATCAGAATACACTCTACATAAACCAATAATAATGTATTCCATATACAGTACAGACCAAAAGTTTGGACACACCTTCTCAAGAGTTTTCTGTATTTTCGTGACTATGAAAATTGTAGATTCACACTGAAGGCATCAAAACTATGAATTAACACATGTGGAATTATATACTTAACAAAAAAGTGTGAAGCAACTGAAAATATGTCTTATATTCTAGGTTCTTCAAAGTAGCCACCTTTTGCTTTGATTACTGCTTTGCACACTGTTGGCATTCTCTTGATGAGAAATGGTATTCCAACAGTATTGAAGGAGTTCCCAGAGATGCTTAGCACTTGTTGGCCCTTTTGCCTTCACTCTGCGGTCCAGCTCACCCCAAACCATCTCGATTGGGTTCAGGTCTGGTGACTGTGGAGGTCAGGTCATCTGGCGTAGCACCCCATCACTCTCCTTCTTGGTCAAATAGCCCTTACACAGCCTGGAGGTGTGTTTGGGGTCATTGTCCTGTTGATAAATAAATGATGGTCCAACTAAACGCAAACCGGATGGAATAGCATGCCGCTGCAAGATGCTGTGGTAGCCATGCTGGTTCAGTATGCCTTCAATTTTGAATAAGTCCCCAACAGTGTCACCAGCAAAGCACCCCCACCCCTCACACCTCCTCCTCCATGCTTCACGGTGGGAACCAGGCATGTAGAGTCCATCCGTTCACCTTTTCTGCGTCGCACAAAGACACGGTGGTTGGAACCAAAGATCTCAAATTTGGACTCATCAGACCAAAGCACAGATTTCCACTGGTCTAATGTCCATTCCTTGTGTTCTTTAGCCCAAACAAGTCTCTTCTGCTTGTTGCCTGTCCTTAGCAGTGGTTTCCTAGCAGCTATTTAACCATGAAGGCCTGCTGCACACAGTCTCCTCTTAACAGTTGTAAAGATGTGTCTGCTGCTAGAACTCTGTGTGGCATTGACCTGGTCTCTAATCTGAGCTGCTGTTAACCTGCGATTTCTGAGGCTGGTGACTCGGATGAACTTATCCTCCGC
>ONZH01000360.1:0-15136 GCA_900303285.1 Rhinella marina
TACCCGGATAGGGGACGTATTAGATATTGTACTGAATCGCTCCTGCGATAGATGGGAATCGAACCCAGATCAACTGCTTGGGAAGGAGCTATGCTCACCACTATACCACCAGCAGGCACAGCAACTGTTAAGAACAGATACTAAACTTGATTTTAGCTGCAGTGCCAGCATGAGCAGTGGTGTCACCTGCAGGCGGTGATGGACCTTCGTTGCACCTAGTTGGTGCTTCCCTAACATGTGATGGGTATTTGCCTCGCCTTTCTTCGTCTGGGTGAGCACAATTGCCATGAGGGTAACCACCAGGCTGTTGCCTGAGAATTTGGGGTAATGGTGGGATTAGGCAGCCTCAGAGGCATCCATGCATGCTGCCCCTGCTGTTTCCTGTCCATTTCCGTGGTGTTTCCATCATTTTCTGAGGTTTCCAGGTTTTCACCCAGCCTTCCCTAGGCAGAGCCTTGGTCCCCCGCAAAAATGCTCGAGTCTCCCATTGACTTCAATGGGGTTCGTTATTCGAAACGAGCACCCGAGCATCGGGAAAAGTTTGACTCGAATAACGAGCACCCAAGCATTTTAGTGCTCGCTCATCTCTAGTCATGACCCCCAATGAAAGTCAATGGGGACGGATCCGTTTGGTGTGACACAATGGTGAATGGATCCGTCACCTGCACACATACATACATACATACACACATACAGACATACACAGACACACACAAACATAGACACATACAAATACACATACATACTTACATGCTCCTGGCAGGTCTCCACAGCGCAGGAGGAGCAGGACAGCGTGCACATAGGACGATTCCACCCGGCGCCCAGCAGAGGGCAATGTGGGGAATCGTTCTATGTGTGCGCCGTCCTTCTCCTCCTGTGCTGTGGAGGCCTGCCGGGAGCATGTATGTATGTATGTGTGTGTGTGTCTGTGTATATGTACTGTGTGACATGTGTGGGGCTGGAGTGCGGTTCCGTCCCCACACATGTCCCTGCAGCAGCACGGATCCGGCGGCACCCTTCACCTGCCGGATCTGTGCTGCCGCTAATGTGAAAGAGGCCTTACTTAACTGGTAATCAGGCCTCATCCACAAGACAGGGAAATACAGGGACTGAAATACATGAGCACCTCCCCCACCTCTCTTATCTGAGCAGTGGCTGAGTGTACAGTATGTTTACAATGGAGAGCTCCTTATCTCTATCTGTATCACACTCTATACAGATAAACACAATAGCTTCAAGACAGTATCACACCTAATAGAATTAGATACACAGCTCAGCAGACAGTATCACACTCTATACACATACATCTAATCGCTTCATAGACAGTATCACACATGATAGGAATAGATACACAGCTCAGAAGACAGTATCACACAAGGTAGGATTAGATACACAGTTCAGCAGACAGTATCACACATGATAGGATTAGATACACAGCTCAGCAGGCAGCATTATACACAATAGGCTTAGATATACAACTCTGCAGATAGTATCAAACATGAAAGTATTAGATACACAACTCTGCAAACTGTATCACACATGATAGGATTAGATACACAGCTTAGCAGACGCTGTCGCCCAGAATAGGACTAGATACAGAGTTCAGCAAACAGTATCACACATGATAGGATTAGATACACGGATACGCAGACAGTATCACACATGATAGGATTAGATACGCAGTATAGCAGACAGTATGACACAAGATAGGATTAGATACCCATCTTAGCAGACAGTATCACACATGATAGGATTATATACACATTTTAGCAGGCAGTATCATACACAATAGGCTGAGATACACACCTCTGCAAACAGTATCACACATGATAGGATTAGATACACAGCTTACCAGACGCTGTTGCCCAGAATAGGATTAGATACACAGTTCAGCAGACAGTATCACACATGATAGGATTAGATACCCATCTTAGCAGACAGTATCACACATGATAGGATTAGATACACAACTTAGCAGGCAGTATCATACACAATAGGCTTAGATACACAGTTCAGCAGATAGTATCACACATGATATGATTGGATACACAACTCTGCAAACAGTATCACACATGATAGGATTAGATACACAACTCTGCAAACTGTATCACACATGATAGGATTAGATACATAGCTTAGCAGATGCTGTCGCCCAGAATAGGATTAGATACACAGCTCAACAGACAGTATTACAGAAGGTGGGATTAGATACGCATCTAAGCAGACAGTATCACACAAAGTAGGATTAGATACACAGCTCAGCAGACAGTGTCACACAAGGTATGATTAGATACACAGCTAAGCAGACAGTATCACACATGATAGGCTTAGATACACAACTCTGCAGACAGTATTACATATGATCGGATTAGATACACAACTCTTCAGACAGTATCACATAGTATAGGATTAGATACACAGCTCAGCAGACAGTATCACACATAATAGGATTAGATATGCAGCTTAGCAGATAGTTTCACACAGGTTAGGATTAGACACACAACTCTGCAGACAGTATTACATATGATACGATTAGATACACAGCTCGGCAGACAGTATCACACAGGATAAGACTAGATACACGATCCTGAAGACAGTATCACATATGATAGGATTGGATACACTGGTAAGCAGACAGTATCACGCATGAAAGGATTAGATACACAACTCTTCAGACAGTATCACACATGATAGGATTCGATACACAACTCTTCAGACAGTATTACACATGATATGATGAGATACACAACTCTTCACGCAGTATCACACACAATAGGCTTAGATGCACGATACTGTAGACAGTATCACACATGACAGGATTAGATACACTTCTAAGCAGACGGTATCACACATAATAGGCTTAGATACATGACTCTGTAGACAGTATCACTTAAGATAGGATTAGATACACAGTCCAGCTGGCAGTAACACTCATGTGTTTGAGTTTAGCACATTAAATATTCTCAATAGATCTCACCACATTTAGCTTGGTCTGCCAATAAATATCTCACATCTGAGGTCAACTACTCTAAACAAAAGAAAAAGCAGCTGAGCAATCAGCTAAATGTGGAGCACTCACCGCCCAGTGGTTGTGACGTGTATTGCAGTTTTTTAGAGTTTAGTTACAATCTCGCGATATCATGTTGTTTTGCTGTCAGGACAAAACTGACATCACTTTGAGTTTGGAGATAGGTTAAGTGTGGACGCATCAACAGTAACAGTCTAAAATCTATGGCAGCCTCCTAGTTGCTGTACATTTTGATCTTTATTCACACCAGAAAACTGGCAAGAATAATGACGTGTGATACTTCAACATGGCGTTGTCTCAGTAATTACAACTGCTCGTCTCATTCTCTGTAGTAGCAAGAGCAGGGCCAGCTCCAGGTTCATGTGAGCCCTTGGACAATTAAGTCTCAGTGGGCCCCCTTGTGGAATTTTGCATGATGCATGTAGCAAAGAAACTGCATGTATTATACATGTTGCCAACTACAATAGACAGAGCATGCTACAGAGTGGACATATGTGAATCAGTCCTTATGCGCATACTTATTTTTTTTTACCTATCCAGTGTTTCAGTCCCTCAGGTTGCCACCCTCTTTCCCCATCCTTTACTAAAATCACAATATCTTGCTTGTTATATACTGCAGACTGGGAGAGGGTTGCTGAGCTGGAGCCACTTTGCCCCCAAACACACTGCTCCACTTTGTGCTTATGATGATGATGTGCAGCCAGCCTCCTCTGGTTGGCTGCTCACACTCCACGCTGGCATCTAGCCTGTTGGGCTTTCCTGTGGCTAACAGTGTCACCAGCTTATATTGGCTGACAGCCAAGGTATAATTATCTCACCTTTGTGCTAGCACACAGTAGCAATGACCATATGTGCCCTTTCACAGTGGTAATGCCAACATTGTGCCCCTTCACAGTAGTTATGCCCATACTGTGTTCCCTTCATAGTGGTAATGCCCACATTGTGTCCCTCACAGTAGTAATGCCCACATGTGCCCCCTTCACAAAATCTATGGCCAGATATGTGCCCCTTTACAGTTGCTATGCCAATATATGCCCCCTCACAACAGTAATGCCCAGGTATGTGCCCCCTTACATTAGTTATGCCCAGATGTGCCCCCTCACAGTACATATTCCCAGATGTGCCCCTCACAGTAGTTATGCCCAGATATGTGCCCCCTCGTAGTAGTTATGCCAAGATATGTGTCCCCCTCACAGTAGATATGCCAAGATATGTGCCCCTCCCAGTAGATATGCCAAGATATGTGTCCCTTCACAGTACATATGCCAAGATATGTGCCCTCACAGAAGACATGCCAAGATATGTACCCCTCACAGTAGATATGTCAAGATATGTGTCCCCTCACAGTTGATATGCCAAAATATGTTCCCCCTCACAGAAGCTATGGCCAGATATGTGTCCCTTCACAGGAAGTGAAAAAAACAAACAGTAAATACTCACTTGGTTTCTCCGATGATCTGCAGTATCCAGCAGCAGCAGGATACTGTGACATATCTCTCTGTGTAGGAAGAGGAGCAGAGGCTGATTCCCAGCATGCCCTGCTCCTCTTCCTACACAGACCAACAGCACGATATGTGAAGACATTGTGCTGCTACTGTGGAGTGCCAGCGGATGAATGGGGAAGTACGGAGCGAACGGCTCCCTGCATCACCATTACAATCAACTGTGCAGTGGCTCCACCATCCCCACCACCCAGGAGCCCTGGGGCCCCGGAACTTGCCTGGGTATGCTGGGTGCTGATGCCAGCCCTAAGAAAAAGGAGCACAGTTGCTACAACACAATATCCTTTTAATAATCCAAAGTATCATATGTGTATGCACAAGCATCGCTACTGAAACAATGGAGGTTATTTATTGAACAAAAATACACCTAAATTAGGAATATTTTTAGTGCAGATTGGAACTTTGCTCCGTAATCTGTGACTTCTGCCCGCTCACACCAGGTCTTAAAAAGTGGCGTGGGAGGGGAAGGGGATGGGCCTGCAGACCCGTCTCAGTTACCATTTTCTACACCTGTTTTAGGTGCAGGATGGCACAGTTTCATAACAGGAGGCACAGTTTCATAACAGGAGGGAGCGCAGTGGAGCAGCCAAGGTCTAGAAGAGAATGAGCTGTGATCCTGCACCAGGAAGCAGGTAAGTAAGCTTCCCTTCACAGGTCCTGCCAACAGGGGCAACCCTCCCTCCAAACTTGTCACAGGTCTTGCCAAAATGGGGCTGCATCCCCCTCAAAATATAAACACTAGAGATGCACTAATTGAATCGGACGAAGTGGAATTCGATCCGAATTTCAGGAATTATTCGATTTGCAACTATTTAGAATTTCCTGATGATTCGTGGTGACGAATCGTTTATATTTTTTTTTACTAAAATGGCAGCTGCACGTGTTTGGACATGGAGAAAAGAACATGAGGGAGAGAGGGATCACCCACAATGCCATGCATGCACCCAATCAGCAGCCAGCCAGCCATGTGATGTCACAGCCCTATAAATAATGTCAGCCATTTTAGATTCTGTCATTCTACAGTGAACTCAGTGCAGGGACAGACATTTGCAGGCGCTAGGGCAACTGATAGAAAACTTCCTGAAAAGTGCAAATTGCTAAATAGAAGTTTAGGGAAAGGATAGGAATTGAAGTATTGAAGTATTGAAGCAGAACAGGCTTCCATTGGGGTGTTTAGAGACAGTACGGTGAACTTAGTGCAGGGAGAAACGTCTGCAGGGGCTAGGCGAAGTGTTACAAAACCTCCTGAAAAGTACAAATTGCTGAATAGAAGTGTAGGGAAAGGATAGGGATTGTTGTATTGAAGCAGAACAGGCTTTTATCGGTGTGTTTAGAGACAGTGTGAGATCTGGAAAGAAGTGCAACCACAGGGTAATAGGAAAAATGGTATTACAACTTGGTTTCAGTGACTGGGATTCAAAATTGACATGCTACAGCTTCTTATGTCAGGTTTGCCTCTGTAATTCTGGTTATTGGGGTTTAATTAACCCTTGTGCGCTGTAGTTACATTTAGTACAGCACTTTTTGGTGGTTTTAGTGTTGGGGCTTATTAGCTTTGTTGAAGTGTGACAATGGCAGCCCTTTGTAGCGAGTATTATTCTCAAGAAAAAGAGTTTTAGTTGGCGTACAGCGCCAAAGTGCTATATAGTAAAGTGTTCTAACAGCTATTAGTGTTTAAAAAAAAACGTATTATTTGCCCTGTGTTGAAGTGGGAGAATTACAGCCCGTTGTAGCGTGTATTATTCTCAAGAAAAAGAGTTTTACTAGGCTTACAGCGCCAAAGTTCTATATTTTAAAAGCTACTGGCATTTATTGCTGTTGACAAAAAAACGTATTATTCGCTCGGTGTTGAAGTGGGACAATTACAGTCCGTTGTAGCGTGTATTACTCTCAAGAAAAATATTATTACTAGGCGTATAGCTCCAAAGTTCTATATTTTAAAAGCTACTGGCATTTATTGCTGTTGCCCCAAAAATGTATTATTCGCTCGGTGTTGAAGTGGGATAATTACAGCCCGTTTTAGTATGTATTATTCTCAAGAAAAAGAGTTTTACTGACTTTTACTGGCGCCAAAGTTCTATATAGTAAAGTGTTGTAGCAGCTATTAGTGTAGCAAAAAAACTTATTATTCATTCCATGTTGAACTGAGACAGTTACAGCCCATTGTAGTGTGTATTATTTTTAAATAAAATAGTTTTACTAGGCGTACAGCACCAAAGTTCTGTATTTTAAAAGCTACTGGCATTTATTGCTGTTGACAAAAAAAACGTAATATTCGCACGGTGTTGTTCGTTACAGCCTGTTGTAGCGTGTATTATTCTCAAGAAAAAGATTATTACTAGGCATATAGTGCCAAAGTTGTATATTTTAAAAGCTACTGGCATTTATTGCTGTTGCCAAAAAAAACGTGTTATTCGCTCGGTGTTGAAGTGGGATAATTACAGCCCATTTTAGCGTGTATTATTCTCAAGAAAAAGAGTTTTACTAGGCGTACAGCAACAAAGTTCTGTATTTTAAAAGCTACTGACATTTATTGCTGTTGCCCAAAAAAACGTATTATTTGCTCACTGTTGAACTGAGACAATTACAGCCATTGTTGCGTGTATTATTCTAAAGAAGAAGATTATTACTAGGCGTACAGCGCCAAAGTTCTATATTTTAAAAGCTACTGGCATTTATTGCTGTTGCCCAAAAAACGTATTATTCGCTCGGTGTTGAACCGAGACAATTACAGCCCATTGTAGCGTGTATTATTCTCAAGAAAAAGATTATTATTAGGTGTATAGCACCAAAGTTCTATATTTTAAAAGCTACTGGCATTTATTGCTGTTGCCCAAAAAACTTATTATTCGCTCGGTGTTTAAGTGGGATAATTACAGCCCGTTTTAGTGTGTATTATTCTCAAGAAAAAGAGTTTTACTAACTTTTACTGGCGACAAAGTTCTATATAGTAAAGTGTTGTAGCAGCTATTAGTGTAGCAAAAAAACGTATTATTCATTCCATGTTGAACTGAGACAGTTACAGCCCATTGTAGTGTGTATTATTTTTAAGTAAAAGAGTTTTACTAGGCGTACAGCACCAAAGTTCTATATTTTAAAAGCTACTGGCATTTATTGCTTTTGACAAAAAAAAACATATTATTCGCACGGTGTTGAAGTGGGACAATTACAACCTGTTGTAGCGTGTATTATTCTCAATAAAAAGATTACTAGGCATATAGCGCCAAAGTTGTATATTTTAAAAGCTACTGGCATTTATTGCTATTGCCAAAAAAAGTGTTATTCGCTCGGTGTTGAAGTGGGATAATTACAGCCCATTTTAGCGTGTATTATTCTCAAGAAAAAGAATTTTACTAAGCGTACAGCACCAAAATTCTATATAGTAAAGTGTTCTGCCAGCTATTATTGTTTTAAAAAATGTATTATTCCCCCCTTCTTGAAGTGGGGGAATTACAGCACGTTGTAGCGTGTATTATTCTCAAGTAAAAGAGTTTTACTAGGCGTACAGCGCCAAAGTTCTATATTTTAAAAGCTACTGGCATTTATTGCTGTTGCCCAAAAAACGTATCATTCGCTCGGTGTTGAACTGAGACAATTACATCCCGCTGAAGTGTGTATTATTCTCAAGAAAAAGATTATTACTAGGCATATAGCGCCAAAGTTCTATATTTTAAAAGCTACTGGCATTTATTGCTGTTGCCAAAAAAAATACTATGTTTTTATGTACACAGTCTGTTTTAGCGTGTATTATTCTCAAGAAAAAGAGTTTTACTAGGCGTACAGCGCCAAAGTTCTATATAGTAAACTGTTGTAGGAGCTATTAGTGTTGAACTGAGACAATTACAGCCCGTTGTAGCGTGTATTATTCTCAAGTAAAAGAGTTTTACTAGGCGTACAGCAACAAAGTTCTGTATTTTAAAAACTACTGGCATTTATTGCTGTTGACGAAAGAATGTATTATTTGCTCGGTGTTGAAGTAGGACAATTACAGCCCGTTGCAGTGTGTATTATTTTCAAGAAAAAGAATATTACTAGGCGTATTAGCGCCAAAGTTCTATATTTTCTTATTCAAGCTTTTATTGAAATAACAGTAAGTTACAATTAGAGATGAGCAAGTACTAAAATGCTTGGGTGCTCGTTATTCGAGACAAACTTTTCCCGATGCTCTGGTGCTCGTTTCGAGTAACGAAACCCATTGAAGTCAATGGGAGACTCGAGCATTTTTTGCAGGGGACCAAGGCTCTGCCTAGGGAAAGCTGGGTGAAAACCTGGAAACCTCAGAAAATTATGGAAACACCATGGAAATGGACAGGAAACAGCAGGGGCAGCATGCATGGATGCCTCTGAGGCTGCCTAATCCCACCATTACCCCAAATTCTCGGGCAACAGCCTGGTGGTGACCCTCAAGGAAATTGTGCTCACCCAGACCAAGAAGGGCGAGGCACATGCCCATCACATGTTAGGGAAGCACCCAACTAGATGCAACGAAGGTCCATCACCCATGCCCATGCTGGCACTGCTGTCCTATCCCCCGCCCCACGACGCAGGCATAAGCCTGACACAGCATGGCGGTGACACCAACAAGTGACCAAGTTACATGAGGTAACCGGTGAGCCACCCAAAAATTTACCCTGACGCAGCATGGCAGTGACAACAGAGTGACCGAGTTAGACTGAGGTAGCAGTCGAAGAAGAAATAAAATTTAGCATGACCCTGTATGGCGGTGACAACAGAGTGAATGAGTTAGAGTGAGGTAGCAGGCGAAGCACAAATAAAATTTAGGGTGACCCTGTATGGCGGTGACAACAGAGTGACCGAGTTAGAGTGAGGTAGCAGGCGAAACACCAAAAACACCGCTGAACTATGAGATTGAACAAGTGAGGTCAGGCATGGCACATGTGTGAGTCTGCCGAGTTGCAGAGCCACCAACAGGTTACGCCCGTTGTCACACACAACCATGCCTGGTTTGAGGTTCAGCGGTGCAAGCCACAGATCGGTCTGTGCCGTGATGCCCTGTAACAGCTCTTGGGCGGTGTGCTTTTTGTCACCTAAGCTAAGCAGTTTTAGCACCGCCTGCTGGCGCTTACCCACGGCACTGCTACTGCGCCTAGTGCTACCGTCTCACGGATGGTAACTGAGAATAGGAGGAGGAGGAAGGGTTGGAGGAAGAGGCATAATAAGTCTGAGAAACCGTGACCGAGGTAAGCCCCGCAATCCTCGGTGTGGGCAGTACATGAGCGGCCCCAGGGTCAGACTCGTTCAGAGTGTCCGAGTTACACTGCGGTAACAGGCGAAGCACAAAAAATTTAGCGTGGCCCTGTATGGCTGTGACTACAGAGTGACCGAGTTACACTGCGGGAGCAGGCAAAGCACAAAAAAATTTAGCGTGACCCTGTATGGCTGTGACAACAGAGTGACCGAGTTACATTGTGGGAGCAGGCGAAGCACATAAAAATTTATCGTGCCCCTGTATGGCTGTGACTACAGAGTGACCGAGTTACACTGCGGGAGCAGGCGAAGCACATAAAAATTTAGCGTGGCCCTGTATGGCTGTGACTACAGAGTGACCGAGTTACACTGCGGGAGCAGGCGAAGCACATTAAAATTTAGTGTGGCCCTGTATGGCTGTGACTACAGAGTGACCGAGTTACACTGCGGGAGTAGGCGAAGCACATTAAAATTTATCGTGGCCCTGTATGGCTATGACTACGGAGTGACCGAGTTACACTGCGGGAGCAGGCGAAGTACATTAAAATTTAGCGTAGCCCTGTATGGCTGTGACTACAGAGTGACCGAGTTACACTGCGGGAGCAGGCGAAGCATATTAAAATTTATCATGGCCCTGTATGGCTGTGACTACAGAGTGACCGAGTTACACTGCGGGAGCAGGCGAAGCACATTAAAATTTATCGTGGCCCTGTATGACTGTGACTACAGGGTGATCGAGTTACACTGCGGGAGCAGGCGAAAAACATTAAAATTTATCGTGGCCCTGTATGGCTGTGACTAAAGAGTGATCGAGTTACACTGCGGGAGGAGGCGAAGCACATTAAAATTTATCGTGGCCCTGTATGGCTGTAACTACAGAGTGACCGAGTTACACTGCGGGAGCAGGAGAAGCACATTAAAATTTAGCGTGGCCCTGTATGTGGATGTTGAGGGCTTGTGCATGTGGGTGGGTGGAACTTTATTTCCGCTTGCTCTCCAATGTCTGATCTAATGACAGCTGAACGCTGCGCAGGGACACATTGGTGGAAAGTGTGGAGGATCGTGGAGGCGAAGGGGTAGTTTTCGGGCGGGAGGCGCTCGTGCCGGGGTCCTGGGCGGGGGGTTGACTTGCAGAGGCAGCAAGTGACACAGGGGAAGGAGCAGTGATGTGACCCGCAGGAGGTGAACGGCCTTGGTTCCATTGAGTCGGGTGTTTAGCACTCATATGCCTGCGCATGCTGGTGGTGGTTAAGCTGGTAGTGGTGGCACCCCTGCTGGGTTCAAAATTTTGTGTATATAACTGTATTATATATCAATTAGAGAGAAACAAAGGATTGTGCAGACTGGGCCTGGCATAGAGCTACCCAGAAAATTGTCCCACAGTGACCTTTTTGAAATATATTTGTATAACAGCAATAAAACATATTTTCTAATGTGACGTGTAGTATATAGCAATTAGAGAGAAATAAAGGATTGTGCAGACACGGCCTGGTAAAGTTCAACCCAGAAAATTGTTCCATTGAACTTTTTCAAATATATGTGTATTAACTAAGAGCAAAAAAACATATTTTCTAATGTGACGTGTAGTATCGATCAGTTAGAGAAAAAAAGGACTGTACAGACTTGGGCTGCTATAGTGCAACCCACTATGGCGGTGACAACTGAGTGAACGAGTTAGAGTAAGGTAGCAGGCGAAAAACAAATAAAATTTAACGTGACACAGCATGGCGGTGACAAGAGTGACAGAGTTAGATTGAGGTAGCAGACGAAGAACAAATAAAATTTAGCGTGACCATGTATGGCGGCGGTGACAACAGAGTGATCGATTTAGACTGAGGTAGCAGGTGAACCACCCAAAATTTAGCCTGACACAGCATGGCGATGACACCACCAATGCCTTTGTCCGACTGAGAATGCAGTCAAATGGCTGTAGGTGAGCCTCCCAAAAATTTGTTTTGTTGATGCTCCGGAAAAATTGTTTGGAGAGAGGGCCTGTAGGTGGCCCTCGGGAAACATTGTCTTAAAAGAGTGCCAGTTGGCCCTCTAAAAAATTCCCTTTTGGGTCAGCGTTTGGCAATGAAGAGAAGGAGGAAGAGGAGTAGAGGAGATGAATTGAATACATAAGGAATCTTATTCTTTAGCTGCTTTCCCCCAGAGGAGATTTGAATTCCGGTGAAATCCAGGCTTTGTTCAGCGTCAGGGCAGACCAGCACCTCCAAGGCGTACAGCACCCAGTTCAGGCCACGTGTCCAGCTTTGAAACCCAGTAGTTGTATGGAGCAGAGTGATCACGCAGGACGTTGGTAAGGTCAGCTAGGTACTCCCTCAACATCTTTCTGTACAGCTCCCCCCTACTCTGCCTAGACTGGGGACAGGTGACAGTGTCTTGCTGGGGTGACATAAAACTGGCAAATGCCTTGGAGAGCGTTCCCCTGCCAGTACTGGACAAGCTGCCTGCTCATTTCCTCTCCCCCGCTACTTGGCCCACAGAACCATGCCCTCTGCCGCTAACGGCGTCAGATGGGAAGGATTGTTTCAGCTTGTGCACCAGAGCCTGCTGATATTGATTCACTCTCATACTCCTTTCCTCTACAGGGATGAGAGTGGAAAGGTTCTGCTTGTACCGTGGGTCCAGGAGAGTGAACACCCAGTAATCGGTGTTTGAAAAAATGCTTCTAACGCGAGGGTCACGGGATAGGCAGGCTAACATGAAGTCTGCCATGTGTGCCAGAGTCCCAACACGCAAGAATTCCCTCTCCTCACTGGCCTGACTCTCCATTTCCTCCTCCTCCTCCTCCAAGTCCTCCTCTTCAGCCCATACACGCTCAAGAGTTAAGAAGGACTGAGCACTGGTACCCTCTTTCTTCCTCACCCCCCTCCTCCAATACGCGCTGAGAAACAGACCGGAGGGTGCTCTGGCTATCAAGCGACGTATCTTCTTCCCCCATCTCCTTTGAAAAGCTTCTGACTTCATGCTGAACAGTGAGTTTTTCAACAGGCAAAGCAGCAGGATGGTGAGGCTGATAATGGCGGCATCGCCGCTGACCATCTGTGTTGACTCCTCAAAGTTGCTCAACACAGATATCAGACATCCACATCCACTCCTCATTGTAGACTTGAGAAAGCTGACTGACCTGACTACCAGTTCTGGTGGAAGTTGACATCTGGCAGTCTTCAATCGCTCTGGGCTGCTGGTAAACTCTGGATAACATGTTTAATGTCGAATTCCATCTCGTGGTCAAGTCGCACAACAGTCGGTGAACTGGCAGTTGTAGAGTGCTTGTAGAGTTGCCTTGAGAGTGGCGCATCTGTGATTGACTTGCGGAAATGCGCACAGATGCGGCACACCTTGGTTAGCAAATTTGACAAATTGGGGTATGTCTTGAGGAACCGCTGAACTATTAGATTGAACACGTGGGCCAGGCATGGCACATGTGTCAGTCTGCCGAGTTGCAGAGTCGCCACCAGGTTACGCACGTTGTCACACACAACCATGCCTGGTTTGAGGTTCAGCGGTGCCAGTCACAGATCGGTCTGCGCCGTGATGCCCTGTAACAGCTCTTGGGCGGTGTGCCTTTTGTCACTTAAGCTCAGCAGTTTGAGCACCGCCTGCTGGCGCTTACCCACGGCAGTGCTGCTACGCCTAGAGCTACCGACTGAAGGCGCCGAGCCCACGGATGGTAATTCGGAGGAGGAGGGGTTGGAGGAGGAGGCATAGTACATCTGAGAAACCGTGACCGAGGTAGGCCCCGCAATCCGCGGTGTGGGCAGTACATGAGCGGCCCCAGGGTCAGACTCGGTCTTAGCCTTCACCAAGTTAACCCATTGTGCTGTCTGTGAGATATAGTGTCCCTGCCCGGCAACACTTGTCCACGTGTCCGTGGTTAGGTGGACCTTCTAAGTAACCGAGTTGGTCAGGGCACGGATGATGTTCTCTGACACGTGCTGGTGTAGGGTTGGGATGGTACATCGGGAAAAATAGTGGCGGCTGGGGACCAAGTACCGAGGGACAGCCACCGCCATCAGGTTGCGGAAAGCCTAAGTCTCTACCAGTCTATAGGGCAGCATCTCCAGGCTCAATAATTTGGAGATGTGGACGTTTAGGGCTTGTGCATGTGGGTGGCGGGAATTGTATTTGCGCTTTAGCTCAAATGTCTGCTGCAAATACAGCTGATCGCTGCGCTGGGACACATTGCTGGAGGTTGTGGAGGATCGTGGAGGTGAAGGAGTGGTTGTAGGGCGGGAGGCGCTCATGCCGGGGTCTTGGGCGGGGGGTTGACTCGCGGAGCCAGCATGTGACATAGGTGAAAGGGCAGTGGTGTGACCCGCAGGAAGTTAACGGCCTTGGTTCCACTGAGTCGGGTGTTTAGCACTCGTATGCCTGTGCATGCTGGTAGTGGTTAGGCTGGTAGTGGTGGCTCCCCTGCTGATCCTGGTGTGGCACAGGTTGCACACCACAGTCCGTCGGTCATCCTCACTTTCTTTAAAAAACCTCCATTTTTGCGAACATCTAGGCTTCGGCACGGGAGCTTGACTCCGTGAAACAGTTGCTGATCTACATGCTCTGGCCCTGCTTCTCCCTCTGGCCACCCCACTGCCTCTTCCAACCTGTTCTGGTGCTGCACTTGCCTCCCCCTCAGAAGCACTGTCTTGAGTTGGATTACCAACCCAGCTCGGGACAGTCACCTCATCATCCACCAGCTCTTCCTCCGATTCTTTACTCTGCTCCCCCTCGGACTTACTGCCCTGACAACAACGTCACTGTCTGACAACCGTGTCTCATCATCATCATCATCATCCGACACCTCTTCACGCACTACTTGCACTAAGTCCACACTCTCATCACCCACAGAATGTGAAAGTTCTAAATTTTGGGCATCGGGACAAAGCAACTGCTCAGGTTGGGAAGGGTCCTGAAAAGAGTTCCTGGGAGTATGCCGGATCTGAATCAATATTTTCCATGGGGAGGCCAGGCTGGGGGGAAGGAGGTTGAGCAGGAGGAGCCAGAGGTTTACTTCCTTGGCTAGCGTGGGTGGACTGCGTGGAAGACTGGGTGGTGGATAAATTACTGGATGCATTGTCCGCCATCCACGTCATCACCTGTTCGCACTGTTGTGGTTTCAATAGTGGTGTACCACGTGAACCAGTAAGTTGCGAGATGAAGCTAGGGTGCGAAACTCTGTGGCGTTCCACTGCTCCCTCATTAACATGTACTGTGTCACCCTTCCCAGGACCACGGCCTCTGCCCCCTACACTACTTGAACGCCCACGTCCACGCCCTCAACCTCGACCGTTAGCTTTTGAGTTCAACATTTTGTATGTTCACTGCACTGTAAGATATATAACTGAGAGAAAAAACGTAGTCTTTAGACGGTGGCTATTGTACCACAAACCACTCA
>ONZH01000361.1:0-87938 GCA_900303285.1 Rhinella marina
TGTCTGTATTACATGTCACATCCCAGACATACCTGTGTGCACTGTGTGTGTATTACATGTCACATCCACAGACTGTGATTACACTGTGTGCACTGTGTGTCTGTATTACATGTCACATCCCAGACATATACCCATGTGTGCACTGTGTGTGTGTGTATTACATGTCACATCCCAGACATACCTGTGTGCACTGTGTATTCATGTCATCCCAGTGTGTGCACTGTGTGTCTGTATTACATGTCCAGGAAACTGAGCACTGTTTATTCTGCAGGAAAACAGCTCCCAAGTGGCCCTGTAGCTGAAAATGAAAGTAAAAAGAGCTTTCTCTCCCGACTCGATTTCTAACAGCTATATCTTCTGATATAGTTGATATAATGCTGTGATTTTGGTATCATTTGAAAGCTTGGAATGCCAGAAGGTCAGAACCATTTTTCTGTCTGCTACCAATCCCAAGATATGAGCAGCTAAAGCAGCCCTTCCCTCTTCAGTCTGGTTTGCTTTGGGCACTTGCAGCAGCAGAGCTGGGCACTTGGGAGCTGTTTTCCAGCAGAATAAAAGTGCTTTTCTTGGACATGTAATACAGACACACAGTGCACACAGGTATGTCTGGGATGTGACATGTAATACAGACACACAGTGCACACAGGTATGTCTGGGATGTGACATGTAATACACACACACAGTGCACACAGGTATGTCTGGGATGTGTCTGCAATCTTCTGTGGGGGAGTGCTCTTAGTTATATTGGTGAAAAACAGATTAAAGACTCCCTTTAAGCCCCATTCGCATGACTCATTATAATCTTTATATAGGTTCTATAATATGGTGCCTATGGTTTTGTAGGGCCTCATTTCCTTCTGCTTCTTCGTGCACAAAGCTCTGCTCTGTTCATGAGGTGCAAAGGCTTTATGTATAACTTTAATTTATTTCTATTGCATTTTTATGTGATAAAAACTTTTTTGCAAGTGGTTTTAAATAAAAATTCTCAACTTTTTTGTTTTGAAACCTGCATATATTCATATATATATTGTAGGCTGCTTATTGCCATTTACTTTCAAGTCCATGAAGCTCCCTGATGGCTTAGTCTCTAGCCCCTACTGTTTTTGCCTGAATGATCATCTCGGCTCATCTCTAATCAAATTGGTGAATGACACTGAGCAGATTGCAATGTACTGTATAGGAATGCATACAAGCTACAGAAGAAAAACAGTTGATAAATTTTAATTAAAACTAATTACACTACTCACAAAAAGTTAGGGATATTTGGCTTTTAGGTGAAATTTATGGAAAACGTAAAAAGTTCTTGCTCCAGGGATATTATATCATGAAAGTAGGACATTTAAGTAGAAGCAGCAGTGGTGATTTCCTGATCTCAAACAATTTACTAAAACAAAAGCCAACACCAGTGGTCGGTATAACCCCACATAAATGTCAATGTCTCAATAACTTGTCATGGTGCCTTGAGCGTCAATAACAGCTTGACAACGATGTCTCATGCTGTTCACAAGTTGACTTATTGTCTGTTGAGGCATGGCCTCCCACTCTTCTTGATGGGCGGCCCTCAGGTTATTGAGGTTCTGGGGTACAGAGTCACGAGCCTCTACACGGCGACTCAGCTGATCTCATAGGTTTTCAATGGGATTCAGATCTGGAGAAAGTGCAGGCCACTCTATTTGAGGTACCCCAATCTTCAGCAGCCGTTCCGTAATGATGCAACCTGAATGAGCATTGTCGTCCATGAAGATGAAATTAGGCCTGTGGTGTTCATGCAGAGGCACAATGACTGAATTAATGATGTTATTCAAGTAGTATGGGCTTGTCACTGTTCCGTTCATAAAGTGTAGAGCAGTTCTGTATTGACTAGACACACCTGGCCACACTGTAACGCCACCACCACCAAAGGCTCATTTGGTGACAACAATGGCTGATGCATAGCGCTCCCCTTGACTTCTCCAACATTGTTTGCGGCCATCATTTCTGCTCAGTGTGAACCGACTTTCAGCCGTGAACAGCACTGAGGCCCACTGGTCTCTCATCCAGCGTAGATGTTCGCTGGCCCATGCAAGAAGATGATGCCTGTGGTCAGGGAGTTGTGTGACAATCATTATTTGGGCATTGTTCACAGTGAAGTGGTCATCAGTGTGGGATGTGGCCAAAGGACGTCCACTTCTCTGCCGTTCTGTGACTCTTCCAGTCTCTCTGTATCTCTGTTACAACCTGCTGATAACACTTTGTGACACTCTAAGCTCAGTGGTCACTTCCGTCTGAGAACATCCTTCTTGAAGCCTCGCAATGGCGAGGTACTGTTGATCAATTGTTAGGAGTCATCTTGGTCTCATGAAGTCAAAATGTGAACAGCATGATGAGGAGGACTGTTTAAATACCAATTCTAATTGGTACACCTGTTGTGAATTTTGCAGTTAACCTCCTTGTTAGAGAACAGCACATTGTGCAAAATGTACTGAAACACTGAACACTTGGACATGTGCATTCAAAAGTTTAGAGAAGGTCACATTAAGTTCTCCTGTAAAGGTTAGAGGTTATTTTAGGTTCATCCTGAAATTTCACCCCCAAGCCAAAAATCCCTAACTTTTTGTGAGTAGGGTATATAATAGATACAATTAAACAATGTTTTGAACTTTTAACTTTCAGGCTCCATATCTCATCATCCACTACAGCTTCGAACGTGAGACTACCATCTTTTTGTAGACAATCATCTTGGCTATCTCATACTTAAACTGGACTTACAACTATTTAGCATATGTTTAGTTATGTAGATTCTTGTCATGTAACTGCATTGTTACTGTTTTGCTCCTAAAATTAAAAATTTTAATTTTTATTATTTTGTAAATCCATCTTTGGCTCTTAACACTGCCTGAATCCTTCTGGGCATTCTCGCGATCAGATTCAAGCATGTCTTGACCAAAATCTGTTCTACAAGTTCCCAGTGTTGGGGGATACTGGTCGACTCACTTGGCAACAAATACAGATTTTTCTTCAACTCTACCCACAAGAGTTTGATTGGGTTGAGGTCTGGGGACCGTGGGGGCCAATCCAGCACCTCTACTTCATTGTCATTGAACCATTTCTTCACCAATCTCAATTATTGCTGTTGTGGCCTGCATTCTCCTGAAAATGCCCCTTTTGTATGATAATTGCATAAAGGGTCCACATGAGGCGAACAGTTGACCACTATATACATTTTACCTAATAATTAAAGTTATACTTCCCTTTAACCCTTACATGCCGAAAGAGTATCTTGTGGTGCTACAGGTGACCGGCAGTTGGATCCAACGAACTGTTAAAAGAGGAGAGAAAAACAGTCATGGGGCGTTCCCAGAGTGACACATGAAGAACTGATAAAAGAAAAGAGAAAAACAGATAGGGGGCGTTCCCAGAGTGACACAAGAAGAAAGCTTACAGGCCATAAAAGCCCTTGAAAACCCCAGACTCACTGTAGATAATATATTTTATTTTCCTTGCTGCCAGACAATTGCCTCTGCTTGAAAAAAATACCTTGGTTTTTTAGGTTAAGAGACGTCTCAATTTGTATATCATCAATGAAAAAATTGAGTTCCATCTTAGCGGGCCGCCATGATAAATTTATGAAAGTCTGTGCACCATGGGGAGAATATGCCTTTTCTTCTCAAAACAATAGAAACATATGAGGTCATTTGTTAAAACACCAGTCTTAATAACCCTGCGCTGGAGCTTGATGCGCCTAAATTATGTAGAGGCCCCGGCATTCAAAGCTGGCCTAAATCTACACCAGCTTCCTTGCCGTTGTAGATTTAGATCATTTTCTATGCCTAAAACAGGTGTAGAAAATGACAAATGAGAAGGGCCCGCCCCCTTCACCAGCCACACAATGCCACCTTTGTAACTGATTATACGCCAAAAACAGGCGTATATCTATTCATAAATGACCCTATACATTCCATATAAAAGGGTACAAAAGGCTTACCAATTTTCTTCCTACTCGGACCTTCCCAATTTCTTCTCTGCTGACCCTTCTTTCTTCCTTTCTCGCAGTTTTACTCCAGTTTAAATTACGTCTCCCTGAAGACAGGGGATATTGAGGAGTTCTTCCAATCGAGTATTTTACCGCTCTCCACTCCCACACACCTCTACAGAGCGGGGCTTCCACGCACACATAAAGAAACCAGTGCTACTCACAAGTATACATATTGCTCAGGCTTACAAATCTATTTCTATAGCTGTGTGGGCTGAGATTAAATAATTGATTCTCTTTATGCTGACAGTGCTAAATCTGTGTAAGTTACCGATGTTAACTGCCTATTGCATGGTACAGCATGTCCTGGTATCTGTGAGTTCTCCAGTCACGATCTTTAAGTTTACTTTTTCTACTTCTCATCCCGATACTTTGTGTATATGTATATATATATATATATATATATATATATATATATATATTTCAACAACAAAAAACAAGAAGTTACACTGGAATTTCATACTGGTGTGCACAGAGCCTATATGGAGGCACAAGGATTCCTTGGGATCCCATACTACAGATTCCTATAGACTAGGGGTGGGAAACCTTCAGCCCATTTCATGTGCCCCCCTGCCAGAAAATGCTAATGACTGCTTTCATTATGGAAGCGGTCATTAGCATGCGTGAGGCACGAGAAGGTGAGAACAGCACTGCACTGCTGTTCTCACCTTCCCTGGTCTTCTCCTCACCGCGCTGTGTCCTGACAGTTACAGTATAGGTGCGCACTATGACCTGACGCTGTGCGCTGTCAGGTCACAGTACTGCACGGCAGGGAGAAGACCAGGGAGAGTAAGTGAACCTGTCAAGAGGCAGCGCCAGCCGGAGCTGGAGAGGTAAGTTTATTATATTATTTATTTTAAAAGTCTGATCTGAGGTCTGATCGGGGCTCATCTGAGGTGGGGATCTGATGGGGGCTGATAGGGGTATGATTTGAGGCTGGGGGCCTATTGGGGGTCTGATCTGAGGCTGGGGAGTCTGATCTGAGGCTGGGGAGTCTGATCTGAGGCTAGGAGGGTCTGATCTGAGGCTGGGGGGTTTGATCTGAGGCTGGGGGGGTCTGATCTGAGGCTGGGGGGGGTCTGATCTGAGGCTGGGGGGGGTCTGATCTGAGGCTGGGGGGGGTCTGATCTGAGGCTGGGGGGGGGTCTGATCTGAGGCTGGGGGGCCTATTAGTGGTCTGATCTCAGTCTGGGGGGTCTGATGGAGGCTGATCTGAGGCTAGGGAGGGTGTGATAGGGGTCTGATCTGAGGCTGGGGGGTCTGATCTGAGGCTGGGGGGGTCTGATCTGAGGCTGGGGGGGGTCTGATCTGAGGCTGGGGGGGCCTATTAGGGGTCTGATCTCAGGCTGGGGAGTCTGATGGAGGCTGATCTGAGGTTGGGAGGTCTGATGGGGGTGTGATCTGAGGCTGGGGAGGGTCTGATCTGAGGCTGGTATAGGCTGGGGGGTCTGATAGGAGGCTGATTTGAGGCTGATGGAGGTGTGGGGCAGATCTGAGGCTGAGAAAGGGACAAAGGTAGGGACAGTGGCAGGGAGAGTGGAAGCTGGGTGAACCCCATCCCTGGTCCTCTCTGGGTTTAGCTTGGCTGCCATTAATGCCAAATAATGAACTAAATATATAACATTCTCAACTTATATATTAGACAGCTATATGTGGTCAAAATTGACTATTTGTAATATATAGTGTAGTCTCCATTTTGTGCTGCAAAAATACAGCACTCTAGATTTTTTTTAATTGAAGTGCAATTTCTGTAACCTACCCCTAAGTCACTTATATGTTTGACCAAATATAGCCGTTAAATTTTTAAGTTGAGAATTTTGTATGGCCCCCGAACGATGTTACAAATATTCAACTGGCCCTCGGCAGCAAAAAGGTTGCCTACCCCTGCTATAGACAATGGCCCAGATTTACTAATCCTAAAGATGACGTCACTTTAGACCGGCAGGTAGTCTAGACCTGCATCAGATTTTTCACAGGGGCTCAGGCTGGAGGAGACATAAATCTGGTTAAGGGATGGGTACCTTTCTCTGACAGAATTTCATGCCAGAATTGAGGTGCAACTTTGATGCAAAATGTTGCCTCTAAGGTCTTTTCCCCTTCAATCCCCACCCACTTTTCAAGCAAGTCATAAAGAAATGTGTAGAAACCCTAATTATGCCAGATTGCGCCGATTTTAGGGGCAGACACATCTGGGCCACTATGTGCTGCCATATGGGGCCTTCATTCTGTATTACAGAGATGTTCTTCCATCTCAAAGAGACTCTTTGTTATACAGAGTCTGGTTGAGCATGCCACAATTTGTTGTATCAAAATGGATGCAATGGTGCTATATACTATCCTTGGGGATCATGTGCACTCCATATGGTGCTTATTACAGAGGTTTTCACCCCAGTAGATATGAATCCGTGAATTAAAACCTCAGTGTGTTTCTGCATGAACTCAAAGGCATGCAGTAATATATATTATGGCATAGTGTGGGCCCATAGGCTTCTCTTAGTGTCATATTATGGATCTGTACAACTCGGGGGCCACAATACAAGTGTGTGTATAAGACCTTGACGCACGAACATGGTGTTTTGAAATTTCATAGGAATTCCTTATTTCCAATGATGACATTCTCTCCTGCCACATCATAGCTGCCCCATTCCTTAAGGCTTCCTGCACATGGCTGTATTTTTTTCAGATCGCAAAATTCATTCATTTGTATGGGTCCACAAAAAATGCAGACAGACCAGACTTATGGAGTTCACGACTATTAGTTGTCCTGTGGACAGATTCTCCCACCTGAGCTGTGGATGTCTGCAACTCCTCCAGAGTGACCATGGGCCTCTTGGCTGCTTCTCTAATTAGTTGTGCCATACTCCTTCCATTTTTGAAAGATGGATTTAACAGTGCTTTGTGAGATGTTCAGAGCTTGGGATATTGACTTCTCATCTGAACTTTATCCTTGACCTGTCTGGTGTGTTCCTTTGTTTTCACAACGCTGTTTGATCACTAATGTTTTCTAACAAACCTCTGAGGCCTTCACAGAACAGCTGTAGTTATACTGAGGATATATTACTCCCAGGTGGACTCAATTTACTAATAAGGTGACTTCTGAAGGCGATTGGTCACATTGGATTTTATTTAGGGGTATCAGAGTAGAGGGGGGCTAAGTACAAATGGAATCCACACTTTTCAGATTTTTATTACAAATTTTTAAACCATGTATCTTTTGTATGCAGTTTCTTTTCACATCACACATACTTGCTACTTTCAGTTGGCCTATTACATAAAATCTCAATAAAATCCATTTAAAGGCTATGTACACCTTTGGGGGCATTTTTTTATTATTGCATTATACTTATTTTGACCTAAAATAACTTTTTCAATTGGTCTTCATTAAAAATACAGAATCCTTTTCTCTGTACAGAGCTGAGATGCTCTACTAACAGGATATGAATTTTCTCTCTGCTTCGTCAGGCAGTGAGCTGATTGGCTCCTTATCTCTTCTCTCTGACCTTATAAACACTCATTAAAGCTCAATCCTTACCTTACTGATAAGACTGTGGCTTAATTAAGTGTTTATGACCTCTCAGTAGTTTACAGATAAGGGTAATTAGATGACCGGCACAAAGTGAAAGTAAAAGTACCAGTCACCCAGCTAGACAAACAGTGACTGAACAGCTCAATATTTTTAATAAAGACCAATTGAAAATATGATTTTTAGCCAAAAATGCAATCACTAAAAAAATTGACTCCAAAGGTGTACATAGCCTTTAAGTTTGTGGGTGTAATGTAAAAAAAAGTGAAAAATTATTTTTTTTCAAGGCACTGTAGGTAGAATATCTGCATTGCTCCCTTCTTCTGGCTGCTGTGTATAAATAATGATCCTGCCCCCAATATGGCCGCTGATGAAAGGATGCATGACTAAACCAATCCATCAGCAGCATGCGTGACAAGCGCATGCGCAGTGCCATTCACAATGTTACTCAATGGAGGCCGCTGATGGACAGGTCTAGTAGTCATGTGCCCCTCCATCTGCAGTGATGTTGTGGGCAGAATTGTTGTATGTACATAGGAGCCAGCTGTCAGAACAAGGGATAAAGGTGCTGCTCAGAAGGCGACCTCAGCGGAGTTGCTCTGATTACAGACTATTAGTAAACTGATTATAGTGCTGCTTCCAGAAGTTAGCATAAAGTCGTCTCCACTTTAATCTGTATAAACTGCAGTGAGCTCTGGTTTTAGGGCATTTTATGCTATTTTTTTTCTCTATTTGGTAAATGCCAAAATAATTTCAGGAATGAAGAGTGAAATAAACTTGACCCTTTTATTATATGTTTAATTAGAACCCACTGATATCAAGGACCCATATAATTACTAGAGATGAGCGAGTAGTGTTCGATCGAGCCGGTATTCGATCGAATACTACGCTATTCGGCATACTCGATTTCGATCGAGTATAACGGCGATGGCGCACTTAGAATTCGTTTCCCCTCCCACCTTCCCTGGAGCTCTTTTTCCACCAATCACCATGCAGGGGGGTATGACAGGCCCGCGGAGCACACTGGCAGCGCGAAAACGGCGTCTACATGGATTGGCTGGAAAAACCACGTGACCTCGAATATTAATAACTCAGGTCTTCCTGCTCGTTCGCATATGCTGCGTGAACTTAGTCAGGGACAGAGGCTGGAGAAGGGAGAGATAGGTTTTAGCTGTTGGACAGGCAGGAGCGTGATTAAAAGCCCTTATCAGGGCTACTATAGTGCAGTACAGTGATAGCTTTACTACTATATACACTCTGCAGAGAACGGCTGCTGTATTCAGGGATAGCTGCTGGAGTAGGGACAGAGAGAGGCATTAGTGGTGTATTAGGTGCTCTGCTACATACCAAACTATATTTGGCACTACTGTTCTGCGTTCTTTTTGGCTGCAAAACCCTGTTATATACCTAGTGTGTATATGCACCATCTGATCTTCTGGCAGTATACGGCTGTGTACATTTTTTTTTTTTAAATACAGTTTCTTTGGCTCTAGTGTTCTGGGTTCTGTGTGCCTGCAATACCCTTTTTGTATACCAGGTGTAAATACCCACCGTCTGACCTGTTAGTACACGGCTGTGTACTCAGACATATTTAAAAAAAAGTCCTGTTATTTGGCACCTGTATTGTGCGTTCTGCGTGCCTGCAAAACTCTTTTATATACGTGCTGTTAATACCCACCGTCTGACCTGTTAGTACACGGCTGTGTAATCAGACATATTTAAAAAAAAGTCCTTTTATTTG
Organism: Rhinella marina; assembly: GCA_900303285.1. NCBI lineage: Eukaryota > Metazoa > Chordata > Amphibia > Anura > Bufonidae > Rhinella > Rhinella marina. Next base: position 9,277 of record ONZH01000361.1, read on the forward strand.
GCACCTGTACTGTGCGTTCTGCGTGCCTGCAAAACTCTTTTATATACGTGCTGTTAATACCCACCGTCTGACCTGTTAGTACACGGCTGTGTAATCAGACATATTTAAAAAAAAGTCCTTTTATTTGGCACCTGTATTGTGCGTTCTGCGTGCCTGCAAAACTCTTTTATATACGTGGTGTTAATACCCACCGTCTGACCTGTTAGTACACGGCTGTGTAATCAGACATATTTAAAAAAAAGTCCTTTTATTTGGCACCTGTACTGTGCGTTCTGCGTGCCTGCAAAACTCTTTTATATACGTGCTGTTAATACCCACCGTCTGACCTGTTAGTACACGGCTGTGTAATCAGACATATTTTAAAAAAAGTCCTTTTATTTGGCACCTGTACTGTGCGTTCTGCGTGCCTGCAAAACTCTTTTATATACGTGGTGTTAATACACACCGTCTGACCTTGTAGTACACGGCTGTGTACCTAGAAATATTTTAAAAAAAAAGTCCTTTTATTTGGCACCTGTATTGTGCGTTCTGCGTGCCTGCAAAACTCTTTTATATACGTGGTGTTAATACACACCGTCTGACCTTGTAGTACACGGCTGTGTACCTAGAAATATTTAAAAAAAAGTCCTTTTATTTGGCACCTGTACTGTGCGTTCTGCGTGCCTGCAAAACTCTTTTATATACGTGCTGTTAATACCCACCGTCTGACCTGTTAGTACACGGCTGTGTAATCAGACATATTTTAAAAAAAAGTCCTTTTATTTGGCACCTGTACTGTGCGTTCTGCGTGCCTGCAAAACTCTTTTATATACGTGCTGTTAATACCCACCGTCTGACCTGTTAGTACACGGCTGTGTAATCAGACATATTTAAAAAAAAGTCCTTTTATTTGGCACCTGTATTGTGCGTTCTGCGTGCCTGCAAAACTCTTTTATATACGTGGTGTTAATACCCACCGTCTGACCTGTTAGTACACGGCTGTGTAATCAGACATATTTAAAAAAAAAGTCCTTTTATTTGGCACCTGTACTGTGCGTTCTGCGTGCCTGCAAAACTCTTTTATATACGTGCTGTTAATACCCACCGTCTGACCTGTTAGTACACGGCTGTGTAATCAGACATATTTTAAAAAAAAGTCCTGTTATTTGGCACCTGTACTGTGCGTTCTGCGTGCCTGCAAAACTCTTTTATATACGTGGTGTTAATACACACCGTCTGACCTGGTAGTACACGGCTGTGTACCTAGAAATATTTTAAAAAAAAGTCCTTTTATTTGGCACCTGTATTGTGCGTTCTGCGTGCCTGCAAAACTCTTTTATATACGTGGTGTTAATACACACCGTCTGACCTTGTAGTACACGGCTGTGTACCTAGAAATATTTAAAAAAAAGTCCTTTTATTTGGCACCTGTACTGTGCGTTCTGCGTGCCTGCAAAACTCTTTTATATACGTGCTGTTAATACCCACCGTCTGACCTGTTAGTACACGGCTGTGTAATCAGACATATTTAAAAAAAAGTCCTGTTATTTGGCACCTGTACTGTGCGTTCTGCGTGCCTGCAAAACTCTTTTATATACGTGGTGTTAATACACACCGTCTGACCTGTAGTACACGGCTGTGTACCTAGAAATATTTTAAAAAAAAGTCCTTTTATTTGGCACCTGTATTGTGCGTTCTGCGTGCCTGCAAAACTCTTTTATATACGTGGTGTTAATACACACCGTCTGACCTTGTAGTACACGGCTGTGTACCTAGAAATATTTAAAAAAAAGTCCTTTTATTTGGCACCTGTACTGTGCGTTCTGCGTGCCTGCAAAACTCTTTTATATACGTGCTGTTAATACCCACCGTCTGACCTGTTAGTACACGGCTGTGTAATCAGACATATTTTAAAAAAAAGTCCTTTTATTTGGCACCTGTACTGTGCGTTCTGCGTGCCTGCAAAACTCTTTTATATACGTGCTGTTAATACCCACCGTCTGACCTGTTAGTACACGGCTGTGTAATCAGACATATTTAAAAAAAAGTCCTTTTATTTGGCACCTGTATTGTGCGTTCTGCGTGCCTGCAAAACTCTTTTATATACGTGGTGTTAATACCCACCGTCTGACCTGTTAGTACACGGCTGTGTAATCAGACATATTTAAAAAAAAAGTCCTTTTATTTGGCACCTGTACTGTGCGTTCTGCCTGCAAAACTCTTTTATATACGTGCTGTTAATACCCACCGTCTGACCTGTTAGTACACGGCTGTGTAATCAGACATATTTAAAAAAAGTCCTGTTATTTGGCACCTGTACTGTGCGTTCTGCGTGCCTGCAAAACTCTTTTATATACGTGGTGTTAATACACACCGTCTGACCTGGTAGTACACGGCTGTGTACCTAGAAATATTTTAAAAAAAGTCCTTTTATTTGGCACCTGTATTGTGCGTTCTGCGTGCCTGCAAAACTCTTTTATATACGTGGTGTTAATACACACCGTCTGACCTTGTAGTACACGGCTGTGTACCTAGAAATATTTTAAAAAAAGTCCTTTTATTTGGCACCTGTACTGTGCGTTCTGCGTGCCTGCAAAACTCTTTTATATACGTGCTGTTAATACCCACCGTCTGACCTGTTAGTACACGGCTGTGTAATCAGACATATTTAAAAAAAAGTCCTTTTATTTGGCACCTGTACTGTGCGTTCTGCGTGCCTGCAAAACTCTTTTATATACGTGCTGTTAATACCCACCGTCTGACCTGTTAGTACACGGCTGTGTAATCAGACATATTTAAAAAAAAGTCCTTTTATTTGGCACCTGTATTGTGCGTTCTGCGTGCCTGCAAAACTCTTTTATATACGTGGTGTTAATACCCACCGTCTGACCTGTTAGTACACGGCTGTGTAATCAGACATATTTAAAAAAAAGTCCTTTTATTTGGCACCTGTACTGTGCGTTCTGCGTGCCTGCAAAACTCTTTTATATACGTGCTGTTAATACCCACCGTCTGACCTGTTAGTACACGGCTGTGTAATCAGACATATTTTAAAAAAAAGTCCTGTTATTTGGCACCTGTACTGTGCGTTCTGCGTGCCTGCAAAACTCTTTTATATACGTGGTGTTAATACACACCGTCTGACCTTGTAGTACACGGCTGTGTACCTAGAAATATTTTAAAAAAAGTCCTTTTATTTGGCACCTGTATTGTGCGTTCTGCGTGCCTGCAAAACTCTTTTATATACGTGCTGTTAATACCCACCGTCTGACCTGTTAGTACACGGCTGTGTAATCAGACATATTTAAAAAAAAGTCCTTTTATTTGGCACCTGTACTGTGCGTTCTGCGTGCCTGCAAAACTCTTTTATATACGTGCTGTTAATACCCACCGTCTGACCTGTTAGTACACGGCTGTGTAATCAGACATATTTAAAAAAAAGTCCTTTTATTTGGCACCTGTATTGTGCGTTCTGCGTGCCTGCAAAACTCTTTTATATACGTGGTGTTAATACCCACCGTCTGACCTGTTAGTACACGGCTGTGTAATCAGACATATTTAAAAAAAAAGTCCTTTTATTTGGCACCTGTACTGTGCGTTCTGCGTGCCTGCAAAACTCTTTTATATACGTGCTGTTAATACCCACCGTCTGACCTGTTAGTACACGGCTGTGTAATCAGACATATTTTAAAAAAAGTCCTGTTATTTGGCACCTGTACTGTGCGTTCTGCGTGCCTGCAAAACTCTTTTATATACGTGGTGTTAATACACACCGTCTGACCTGGTAGTACACGGCTGTGTACCTAGAAATATTTTAAAAAAAGTCCTTTTATTTGGCACCTGTATTGTGCGTTCTGCGTGCCTGCAAAACTCTTTTATATACGTGGTGTTAATACACACCGTCTGACCTTGTAGTACACGGCTGTGTACCTAGAAATATTTAAAAAAAAGTCCTTTTATTTGGCACCTGTACTGTGCGTTCTGCGTGCCTGCAAAACTCTTTTATATACGTGCTGTTAATACCCACCGTCTGACCTGTTAGTACACGGCTGTGTAATCAGACATATTTAAAAAAAGTCCTTTTATTTGGCACCTGTACTGTGCGTTCTGCGTGCCTGCAAAACTCTTTTATATACGTGGTGTTAATACACACCGTCTGACCTGGTAGTATACGGCTGTGTACGCCAAATATTGTAACAAAAAAAAAAAATGCGGAGGGCTAGCGGAATCGGACGTGGACGAGGACGGGGGCGCGGAAATGCTGTTGGGGGCCTTGTTGAAGCCAGTGGGGATACAATGCGTGCTGGTGAGGGGCAGCCAGGATTCCGCTCATCCAGAATCCCTGCCTTTATGGGACAGTTAAGCAGGGGGCGGGTTACACCGCTGTTGAGGCCTGAGCAGTGTGAACAGGTGGTGCAATGGATAGCCGATAGCGCTTCCACACAGTTGTCCACCAGCCAGTCATCCACACAGTCTCACTCTGACCCTCCTTCCTCCACACCTGGCCAACAGAGTCATCCCACCCTTGACCCCTCCCAGGAGCTCTTTTCGGGTCCTTTTTCAGATGTGCCGGAAGAATCCCTGGAGCTACCAGAGGAATTTGTTTGTAGTGATGCCCAACCACTTGAGTATTCGCCATCTCCTGCTGATGTGGACCCTGAACCAGCATCTGTTATCATGAGCGATGATGATGATGAGACGCAGTTGCCATCAAGGGAGGCTGTTGGAATGTCCAGTGGGCAGGAGGAGGAGCAGAGTGAGGAAGTGGAAGAGGAGGTGGTGGATGACGAAATGACCGACCCCACTTGGCCAGGGGTGATGTCCAGCGGGGAAAGCAGTGGAGAGGTGGTGGTCTGCGCAGCACCGAAAAAGGCAGCAAGAGGCAGAGGGATGTCCAGAGGCAGAGGGATGTCCACAGGCAGAGGGATGTCCACAGGCAGAGGACAGTCCAGACAGAGAAGTGAGGCCACAGCCAGCAGGGCCGAAGCTGTTCCCGGCAGCAGGCAGTCGCGCGAAGCTCCCCCATCGAGGCCTCGTACTTCTGTGGTGTGGAGATTTTTTAATGTTTGTGCGGATGACAAACTGAGCGCGGTTTGCACACTCTGCCACTCAAAACTGAGTAGGGGCTCTGAGAAGAGCAATATGACCACCTCAGGCATGCGGCGTCACTTGGAAGTCAAGCACTGGGCTGAGTGGGAGAGAGCAAACGCAATACAACCTGCGCCAGGTCTTCCTGCCACTGCCTCTTCCCCTTTGTTGTGTGCTGCCACTGCGGTCCAGACCTCCAGCCAGGACACCTCCACATCTGCCTCTGCCTCGACTACTTTGGGGCCTTCTCCTGCTGCCTCCCCTTCCCCCGCATCTTCGCCTGCACCTTCACACTCCTCGTCCCATCAACTGTCCATCTCGCAGGCGTTCGACCGCAGGCGGAAGTACGCCTCGAGTCACCCCCAAGCCCAAGCCTTAAACTGCCACATCTCCAAACTGCTGGCCCTGGAGATGTTGCCGTTTAGGCTTGTGGAGACGCAGGCCTTCCGCGACCTGATGGCGGCTGCCGCACCTCGCTATTCCGTCCCCAGCCGCCACTACTTTTCCCGGAGTGCCGTCCCCGCCCTGCACCAGCACGTGTCGCGTAACATCAGGCGGGCCCTGAGGTACGCAGTCAGCGCAAAGGTCCACTTGACCACCGACTCGTGGACAAGCGCTTGCGGCCAGGGACGATACATCTCTTTGACGGCACACTGGGTGAATGTTGTGGAAGCGGGGACGGGGTCGCAAAGAGAGACGGCCTACCTACCACCCCCGCCCAAGATTGCCAGCAGGGGTTCTGATAAACCCCCCTCCTCTTCCTCCTCCTCCTCCTCTGCCTTAACATCGCCCTCAGCCGCTAGCTGGAAGCGTTGCAGCACTGGCGCGGGGAGACGTCAGCAGGCGGTGCTTAAGCTCATCAGCTTGGGCGACAGGAAGCACAGCGCCCCAGAGGTGAGGGACGCCATATTGCAGCAGACGGAGATGTGGCTGTCGCCGCTGCAGCTAGGACCAGGCATGGTCGTGTGCGATAACGGCCGTAACCTGGTGGCGGCTCTGGAGCTTGCCGAACTCAATCACGTACCATGCCTGGCCCACGTTTTTAATCTGGTAGTCCAAAAATTTCTAAAGACTTACCCCAACCTGGCAGAGCTACTGGTGAAAGTGCGGCGCTTGTGCGCTCACTTTCGGAAGTCAACTGTAGCTGCTGCTAGCTTAAAAAAACTCCAGCAACGCCTCCATTTGCCTGAACATCGGCTGTTGTGCGACCTGCCGACTCGCTGGAATTCCACCTATTCCATGTTGGCCAGGGTGTGTGAGCAGCAGAGAGCATTGATGGAGTACCAGATTATGAATCCACGCGTGCCTCCAACTCAGCTCCCTCAGTTTGCCAACCACGAGTGGCCATGGATGGCAGACATATGCGATGTACTGCGTATCTTTGAGGAGTCCACCAAGAAGGTCAGCAGCGAGGACGCTATAGTGAGCGTAACCATCCCGCTCCTATGCGTCCTTAAAGAATCGCTCATCGCAATAAGGGAGAACGCATTGCACGCAGAGGAGACGGGGGTAGGAGGAGACGCAACGGAGCTACACAGTCAGACCACACTTTTGTCTGCTTCTCGGTGGCAGTTGCAGGAGGAGGAGGATGAGGAGGAGGAGGACGACGTGGAGGTGGCTGTGGAAGAGGAGGAGGATGCTGGCGGCGAGGGTAGCAGTCAGGCTGTGTGCGTCCCATTGGTTCAGCGCGGATGGGGCGGAGAGGAGGCGGAAGAGGAAGAGGAGGAAATGGCAAGTGATCCTTCTGGTGGGGGCAGTGACGTCATGCCTATTCAGAGTCTGGCACACATGGCTGACTTCATGCTGGGCTGCTTTTCCCGGGACACACGTGTTGTCCGGATAGTGGAGAACAAACTGTACTGGGTCTTCGCACTCCTGGACCCCCGGTATAAAGATAACGTCTCCTCTTTTATTCCGGTAGAGGAGAGGACGAATCGATTGCTGGAATACCAGAGGGAACTCGTGCAGAACATGATGGAGATTTTCCCACCCACCATCGCTGGCGGCAGAGAGGAGAGGGTCTCCCAGAGTCCCACAACATCGATCAGGCCCACAGCCACCAGGGGAACACTCTCCAAGGTGTGGGACACGTTCATGGCACCCCCTCGTGCAACTTCCATCACTGCGGGGCCCGCTATCAGCAGGAGGGACAAGTATCGGCGGATGTTGCGGGAGTACCTGGCAGACCGTACCCCTGTCCTCCCCGATCCCTCGGCGTCCTACACTTACTGGGTCTCCAAGTTGGACACGTGGCTGGAACTGTCCCTGTACGCCTTGGAGGTGCTTGCCTGCCCTGCCGCCAGCGTGCTATCAGAAAGGGTGTTCAGCGCAGCCGGGGGCATTATAACCGATAAGCGCAGCCGCCTGTCAACCGACAGTGCCGACAGGCTGACGCTAATCAAAATGAACAGCAAGTGGATTGACCCGGACTTTGCTTCTCCAACAGTGGAAAGCAGCCAAAAGTGAAGTGCCATCTGTATGAAGTGCCATTTCCTCCTCCACCTCCTCCTCCTTAACCGCCGTAGAATTGCTCCGTAAAAAAAAAAATATATATTTATGGCTCACCTCTTGGGCCTACAAGCAATTTTTATCATGGCTCACCTCTTGGGCCTACAAGCAATTTTTATCATGGCTCACCTCTTGGGCCTACAAGCAATTTTTATCATGGCTCACCTCTTGGGCCTACAAGCAATTTTTATCATGGCTCACCTCTTGGGCCTACAAGCAATTTTTATCATGGCTCACCTCTTGGGCCTACAAGCAATTTTTATCATGGCTCACCTCTTGGGCCTACAAGCAATTTTTATCATGGCTCACCTCTTGGGCCTACAAGCAATTTTTATCATGGCTCACCTCTTGGGCCTACAAGCAATTTTTATCATGGCTCACCTCTTGGGCCTACAAGAAATTTTTATCATGGCTCACCTCTTGGGCCTACAAACAATTTTTATTATGGCTCACCTCTTGGGCCTTAATACAATTTTTAAGAGGTCTCACCTCTTTGGCCTCCACTTAATTTTTTCAAGGGCTCACCTCTTGGGCCTCCATATAATTTTTTCGAGGGCTCACCTCAAGCTAACTTTGCGCACTCATTAAAATATTTTCACAACAAGGACCTAAGAGCCCTCGATGGGAGAGCTTTGTGTGGGGGCCTGTTATAGGGAAGAGATGCGGCCCTGCGGGCTCTAGCCTGCCTTCTCCATGAGCCTCTGGCCAGCCCACGGCCTCTTCCTGCCTTTTGCGGTCCTACGCATCCCTCAACATCCCCACTGCTTTACCTGCTAGACATGACACTGGGCCAGGTCGGGTCACTGACTTCGTCATACTCAACCACCTCCTCTTACACTGCCTCACTTTGCTCCAACAGCCTCCCTTGCTGGCAACTGTGTCTCATCATCGTCCCTAATCATTTTACACTTTAGTGCCCGTTCCACACCACCATCAGCTAGAGATGGAGCTTGCTCCAGTGTTTGGGCATCAGAACAAACAAAATCCTCAGATAGCTCCTGCGATTCTTGCATGGGTGGGAACACTGGGTTGATAACATTGGGCAGGGTGGGAGGAAGGAGGGTCAGAGTGAGGTCCCTGCAGTTTCTGCAGGCTATCGACGAGACTGGACTTTGTGGACTTGACTGGGTGGTGGACAGATTTAACAAATCTAGAAGGAGAAGGAGGGGTTTGCCGAGCTGTCTGTAAGGGTTGCGGAAATCCAGACAGAACCAAGGCCCAAAACTTGGGTGGGGGTAGCAGGTTTGCCCGTCCCCGCCTCCACAACATTCACCCAGTGTGCTGTCAGGGAGATGTAGCATCCCCGGCCTCAAACCAAAGTGTTGGTGGTCAAATGGCCTTTTGCAGTAACCGTGTTACTCGGGCGTGGATGATGTTTTGGGACATGTGCCTGGGCAAGGCAGGGATGGCACAGAGGGAAAAATAGTGATGGCTTGATTGCTTTCCCCCTTGCCTATGCCATCTGTGGTTGTCATAGGCAACGTGATTTTAAGGGGTGCAGAATTTTATCTTCTTTTTTGTCTAGTTTGGCTTGGGGTCCATGGCAATGTAGAGGAAAGAAGGTTTCCTTGTATGGTCTCACTTTACAGAGAGGTTATATTGTCTTTGGAGTGTATTGTTGAGAGGCTGTGATAGTGGCGTAATAGTGCGACTTGGGCGCGTTATATGCACCCAGACATGCTTCCCCTGCTGTCCCAGTTGCATTCCAGCAGTGTTGGCATCCTTTTCTGAGGTTTCAGGGTGGACTTGGTGACCTCCAAGTGGTCGAATTGAGATTTCCAAGTGGCGAGCATTTTTTTCCCATAGACTTTAATGGGATTCGATATTCGGTTGAATAGTCGAATATCGCGGTCTATTCGAATCGAATTTCGAACTTTCGAATATTTCACTACTAGCTCATCTCTAATAATTACATATGTGCAATGAGAAAATAAACATTTTCAGAGCCAGTCACCCAAAAAAAAATCATGTTGACTCTAATTTCAATTTGCCTTTGGATTTGCCTAATGGAAATATTAAGAGATGATTGTATAATAATACACTTCTTATAGGTCGTTCTTCTTGTGATACAGAAGAAGGCTTTTAATTTTTGCCACTTGATTATAGCATAGGGGATGTTTGTAAGGCTGCATTCACACTAACATAAGGCGTCCGTGCCCATGCTGCGGACCGCAAATAGCAGTCCGTAATGCACTGGCACCGGCCGTGTGAATCCCGTATGTGAACCCCTTTGATCATGTAATTGAGTTTTATTTATTTAATCATGTAATTCATTTTCTCATGTAATTATGTACTTGATTATGAAAATCATGGAATCTATTCTTTTCATCCTCATCAGCCTGAAGAAGGGCACCCACAAAAGGATCTGATGTAGATTATGTACCACTGGTTTTGAAATGAATTAATAAAATAAGCAATTTTCAAAAATACTTCACTGGCGTGCTGTCTCCAATACATTCAAAGGTATATACCAAGATACCTAGGTGGAGGGAGATCACCCTTGGGACTCGTACCCCATCTGGACGAGTGCTGTGACCACTACTTTCCCTATTGAATCCCGTATTGTGTGGTCCGGATTGTGTGTTGGAATCAGACAGTTTTCTTTTACAAACGTTTTGATAAATCTCCCCCACTGACTGGCTGGAGCAGTGACCTCTTCCCATTGTGCCACATGACCCATTGACATGACTGGACATTCGTATGGCTGAAGACCTGTGAGATGAACCAGTGAACATGGACACAGACCATAACACCATACTCAGCCACTTCCCAGGTCAAAATGGCTGCTCCCAGGCTGCAGTAAATAAAGCTGCCAATACAGGATGTATTAAAGTTGGTCAAAACTGTGATTGGCCAATTATCTAATATATATTGGGGCCTCCAAACTGATTACCGAAAAAAAGATGTATCAAGAATGTTGGATTTCAATTTACGGATTCTTTGTTCCCCATCGGCCGCTACCAGAGGACTTTTGCAGTGACTGAGTTGTTCTGCTATTGAGACAATCATACACGTATGGCTCTGCATGTCTATTGAAATTTTATAGCCAGCTTCAAGTAGTTTTCTAAGTGTTTAATACCATGAAAAAGGTCATACGTACAGTATCTGATTGGTAGGGGTCCGACATCTGACACCTCCGCTGATCATCTTTTTTGAGGAGGCCACGGTGCTCCAGTATGTGTTGAAGCCTCCTTCCATCTAACCAAGCACAGTGCCATCCACTGTATAGTGGCTGTGCTTGGTATTGCAGCTCAGCCCCATTCACTTCTATGGGGCTGAGCTGCAAACTATGTGACCCACGAATGTGATGTTACTGGCCTAGGAAGAGGCAGAGTGCCATGGCCTCTTCAAATATCTGAATGGTGGGGCTGGACCCCAATGATCAGAGACTGATGACCTATCCTTAGGATAGGTCATCAGTATTAAACACTCGGAAAACCTCTTTAACATTGAGCTGCACAATTGGTCTCCAACCGGTGGCTGTCCAGCTGTTAGAAAACTACAACTCCCAGCATGCCCTGACAGATGCATCTTATCTAGGAGGAGTTGTAGTTTTACGAGAGCCACAAGTTGGAGACCACAGTTCATCACAGTAAATGGAGATAAAACAGACTGAAACTTATATAAAAGCTCTCTCTCTTGTTACAAGCTGTCCACCTACTATGTCAGCTGGACATGGTCAGGACAGATCACTGTCAGGATAGATGTCCAGCCCTTGAGTGCATGCAGTAGTGTTTACATTAATCCATTCACTTGCAAACATTCACAACAAAATGTATAACACTTTGAAACACTTTAAAGGGGTATTCCGGTTACCATAAATATAACCTATGTTTTAGAGTAATTCATCATCAATAATTACCTAATATAATGTAAATTTCACATATTTACTGTTTAGTAGTTTTAAAAGTAGTTTTCTTCCTCTACTACCCACTGTGTTTCCTCATAAATTACCATGGCATCCATGGAGTCTTTGTTAGGTCGAGCATGCTCAGTTCTCTAGCTAAATGTCTTGTGAAACAAACGGCGTGTGGTGATTACTGTATAGAGGGGGCATGACTGGGCTTTATATCAGGCAGCCAATCAATAAACATCAACACTCACAGCAGGAAAGCTAGGGATTGTGGGGATTGTAGTTTTGTGAGAGAAGATCAGGTGCCATGATACTCTCAGTGTGTTTCAGGCTCACAAAGGAGCTAGACAAGTGGATTGCAAAGTAAAATGAAGCTCTGGTTATATGTATAGGTATGGGTTCTGGTTGGGTCACAGCTTGCAGCCTTAAAGGGGTTGTCCCACGAAAAATATTGTACAGTTTTCAAACCAGTATCTGGATCTGAATACTTTTGTAATTGCATGTAATTAAAAATTCTGTATAGCCAGTGAGTTATTCAATAAAATCTATCCGTATAGTGTCAACTGCTGTTTGTTTTTTTTTCTTATTTCTTTGTCCTGCTCACTGAGAAGGCCGCACATGCTCAGTTTTATCCCACAACTGCCTCCTGAGCTGTGATAGGGAGAGCTGAGGCACGCCCCCTGAGCTGTGATAGGGAGAGCTGAGACACGCCCCCTGAGCTGTGATGGGGAGAGCTGAGACACGCCCCCTTAGCTGCAGCAGGAAAGACACTCCCCTTGAGCTGTCAGCTTGATATAAATCTAGCAGAGCAATGAATGGGGAGATCTCTGGATCCATGTGAGGTACAGGGCTGGTTCTAGCTTCGTTAGAAAGAGATTGTCATGGACTATATGATGTCTGATGATTATTTTTTACATTAATCATGGGATAACTTCTTGACTCCTGTTTAGTATCTAAGCTTCCATGACCTAATTAATGCTTTAGAAAAAAGGAGATGTGTCTGCATAGGAGAACCCAGGGTAAGTGATCCTGGTTATAGAAAAGGTATTCATTGTATTGAAATCAAATTCAAAATAATAGCCACTTAAAAGGACGGCTCCTCTTATTCATGTTTTTATACATATGGACATTTTGTATAGAAGCTTCAATAATGAGTCATTAACGAACATCACAATAGACCTAATGTGGAACTCAAGGAAACCACGGCCGTAGGAAACATCACAATAGGCTCAGCTAATCTGTACCTGTGCAGAATCAATGGTACTGAATGAGGTGAAGGATGCTGCGGACTTTGTAATATAAAAATGGAGACGCACTATGCCATATTGGTGACTTCTTATAGTTCTGCAATGCTGATACAAAGATGGCTACAAGTTTCCCAAGGCAAAAGAATAATGGCATATAACATATATCACGGAGACTAAGATCTTTGCTCATCTGAGCCACTAATAGAGCAGATCACAATTGAGGCAGTAGCGTACTTGAATTACTTTTTGTCTTTCCAGTGTAAAAACACTGCATTTTCATGCAGCCACTACTAGAGGGAGCTCAGTGCTAAGGGATGATTACAGCTTCCATTTCAGTTAATTGTAACTGCATAAATTGCTATGCACTGAGCTCCCCCTAGTGGTGGCTGCAGACAGGCAACTTTGTAATAGAAGGGAAGCAGGAGATTTAACAGTCTATTTATGCCAGCTGTTTGGTGTGAATACATTGAGAATTATGGTGGTCAGAGTGAGCGCCATATTTATGAAGCCCCTGTTCCAATTTACTGACATAGAAGTCGGATAAGGTGGGTGAGGTGGAGGGTAACTTTTTTATCACAATATTTTTAATTGCAATTTAGTCCGCTTAATAAAAAAAAAATCATCAGAAATCTGGAGCTGTGCTTTGCAATCTGTATTGGCTGTGCTACAGCAGCAGCCTATGGCTGCCACTGTTCTTCTTACCAATCCCTTACCAGACCTTTTCCAGTGCTCCCCTTAACAATGAGCCTGGCCACTGGGGTTGCTCTGTCCCTCCATAACAGCTGCATCCTGCTTGCCAGCAAGACCTCTCCTCCTCTGCCCATGGGGCATGTGAGTGTTCGCTCTCCATCTCTTTTACGGCAAGTGCACATTCTAATCAGCTCCAGCCTATAGCTGGCTGCCTTGGATACTTAGGGCACCTTTTCCTTGGGGAAGGGTGCCTGAGCAATAGGTTCCCTAGCTTGCTAGTATCCTGTGAGGATGTGCTGTTCCGTTTTCTGCCCCAATACTGACTTTCTGCCCTATTCCTGTATTCTTGACATGTGCCTGACCTATGTTTTGTCCCTTTGCTGCCGTCCTTAACTTAGACATAGCATGTACTCTGCCTGCTTTTACCTCAGCCTGTCCCCGATTATGATTTTGCCTGACCCCTCAGTACCCTGCACTGGTGTTTGTATCAGATGTCAGTCATATAGAGACCATTCCAGGAGGTAGCAGCCTGGTGGTTCCCCTGCAGAGAAGTCTAGATCCCTCTACAGAGGTTAAAGTGGGAAAACCAGGGGACTGCCAGGATAACGCCCTTAGGAGTAGCCTAAAGTCAAATCTGTTGGTTGACACAGTCACACAAATCTGCCATAATAGCCTGGGACTGTTTGGTGCATGTGTAATGGGAAACTGGGTGGTACAGGAGGGCCCATGCTAAATTTTGTTATGGGATCCTTTGAGATCTGTGTAAGCCCCTGATTGGAGGTAATAAAATCAGACTTGAATATGACAACAAAGCTTGCACAGGCATTAAGTGTCATTGACTCTACATTAGCGTAGAGCCATTGGGTGATGCATCTACATGGCATAACACAATATTACTTTAACCTAGTTCTTTTACTGGGCCTATAGCATGAAGGGCCTTCAGCCCCCTAAAAAATGGAACAATTTTGTGTTGCACCCTTGCTCTGCCCAAATGATCTGCCCAGCTTCATGAGATCTTAGATCATACAGCTGGTGGACAAGAGTCACACAAACAGTACCCTGTTCTATGGAGGATAATGCTCATTGATGCCCACCTTCATTGTATACCACATCCTTAGATCCATGTGCACAGAACCTGCTGGGTACTTCTTTAGCACAGCCAATACAGACTGCATCATGAGAATGGTAGTCTAAGAATATGATCAGTTATGCTCCAAGAGCTTTCCCATTGTAATGGGATATAATAAAAATAATATTATAGGACTAATAATACAATAAGAAAATGAAATATAGAATACAGACAAGGAGGAATCGGCCTTTCTTGTTTTCAATAGGAGGCTGTACTGCCGTTCGTGCACGTTCCAGCACAAGTCCAATAAAATGCCTTTATTTTTCATATGGAATAAATCACATTAAAAACCTACAAGCGTGCAAAGCGCTCTTAGTCATGGTCATTTTTGTTAATGGTGGTTTATAGCCCCGAACGTACCAAAAAAGGACATGTCACGGATGCCTCTGAAAGCCGTTACAGGAGTCTGTTCACGGTCTAACTCCATTCAGTGGGGGTAAATCGTGAGCTGGTCTGTGGAATTCAAATTGTGAAGCCGTGGCAGTTTCTATAGCGGAATATGCAGTCTACTTTGCCTTTGCAAAACCCGGTGTGGGAGCGGGGCCTAACAGTAGTCATTTTTATTAACTGAGGTGTGATGGAAGGCGCCATATTCCTTTGAACGCTGATTGTATAACTACAGCACACCACATTACACTGATTACATCTAGTACTGTTTCATGGTCATGACTCACAGACTTTACTCACACTCTCAGCATATGTTTCTTAGTGTTAATATGAGGTCAGATGTTTCGTGTTTTGTTCCATATGCATCTTCTGGTGTCGAGGGATGTAATATGAGGTGTTAGACAGAAGTCTGCAAACAATAGCAAACAAAAAAGATGAAAATGGATGATTTTTTTCCCTACTGGTTCATAATTTCACTGATTCTTTATGTTTTGCTTTTCTTATATTCAAAACAACAATTGGAATGATTTAAAAAGGGGGCATCTCAATGTAGAAGAAATGTGTAGCTAGGAATGATACATTGTCTCCACATTTATGTCTATGTTATTTTAACTTTATTTTCTTTTAAATGTATCCAAATATTGGTTAACAATGGACTGTGATATGTATCAAACATCAGACCACTTTTTTACAGACTCCAAGGCTAAATAATTGATAATTATAGTGACTATAGGTAAATCATATTTGTAATCAAGTTGATGAAAAGGATTTTCCAGGTATGAAATAATGATGGCATAGGTCAGTGATGGCTAACCTCCAGCACTCCAGCTGTGGTGAAAAAACGATTCCCAGCATGCTCCATTCATTTCTATGGAGTTCTGAGAACAGCCGATTTAAGAATAAATAAGCTTAAACATGCTAAGTGATAAAATATTTACTAAGTGTGATTAAGTATAGGGTAAAACAAACAAATCACATACAAAATAATACATATAATATAGGGGTGCTCCTGTTGGTGATACATGGTGATAAGAGAGAGAAAGTGACCTACAACATCCTACCTAGATGATGTTCTCAGCAGAGTTCTACTTATTTGTCTTTGTGCAAAAGGTTTATACCTTTCGGCCCCTCCTCCTAAGGATGTCTAGTGTGCTTTGTGCATGTCTCTGAGATAATCACTGAGGAATGGAGCCCTTTCAGCACAATGGGGGTTTGTATATGTTATCTAACTTTCCTTAACTCACTACATTACAAGGGACATCATTACAAAGAATATAGAAGGTGATATAATAATTAAAAGGGGCATAACCAATCTGTATTTAATTATGTAATATATAACACATAGGTAAATCATATTTGTAATGATGTTAATATTTTCATGTTCTAGAGGCATTGAAAAAGTTTGTATTCTCAGGTATCATATGCAGACATTAAGCCATTAGTCCCAATTTTTTCAATTACAATTTCAAGATATCTATAAAAATTGCTAGACATTTGGCATTCTAGTGTATAAAGACATACAATATCAATATGCATTTTGGATCTTAAAGTTACCTAGAAGTGGTTCAGAATATGAATTTTTGAACAAAGAGGGTAAGTGGGCCCTGTGACAAATTTTTTATTGGGGTTCAGAAGCTTTAAAGCGAACCAGGCATCTGGACCATGGTGTCTGAGCTGCAGGCAGCATGATATACATCAGGAGTAGCTGAGCAGACTGATATATTGTGGGGAAAGATTCAGTAAAACTTGTCATTTATTCATTTAAATTCCTGCTCATTCTGAGCTTTGAAGTCCAGGAGGCGGTCCTATGAGTAATTGACAGCTCTCTCTGTACAGACAGTCATAGAGGAAAGGCTGTTAATAACTGATAGGACCGGCTTCTCATAGAGGGAAGGCTGTCAATCACTGATAGCACTGTCTCCTTATAGAGGGAAGGCTGTCAATCACTGATAGGACCTCCTCCTCATAGAGGGAAGGATATCAATCACTGATAGGACCTCCTCCTCATAGAGGGAAGGCTGCCAATCACTGATAGGACCTCCTCCTTATAGAGAGAAGGCTGTCAGTCACTGATAAGACATCTTCCTCATAGAGGGAAGGCTCTCAATCACTTAAAGGATCTACTCCTCATAGAGGGAAGGCTGTCAATCACTGATAGAACCTCCTCCTCATAGAGGGAAGGCTGGCAATCACTGATAGGACCTCCTCCTCATAGAGAGAAGGCTGTCAATCACTGATAGGACCATATCCTCATAGAGGGAAGGCTGTCAATCACTGATAGGACCTCCTCCTCATAGAGGGAAGGCTGTCAATCACTGATAGGATCTCCTCCTCATAGAGGAAAGGCTGTCAATCACTGATTGGACCTCCTCCTCATAGAGGGAAGGCTGTCAATCACTGATAGGACCTCCTCCTTATAGAGAGAAGGCTGTCAGTCACTGATAAGATATCCTCCTCATAGAGGGAAGGCTCTCAATCACTCATAGGATCTACTCCTCATAGAGGGAAGGCTGTCAATCACTGATAGGACCTCCTCCTCATAGAGAGAAGGCTGTCAAACACTGATAGGACCATATCCTCATAGAGGGAAGGCTGTCAATCACTGATAGGACCTCCTCCTCATAGAGGGAAGGCTGTCAATCACTGATAGGACCTCCTCCTCATAGAGGGAAGACTGTCAATCACTGACTGGACCTCCTCCTCATAGAGGGAAGGCTGTCAATCACTGATAGGACCTTCTCCTTATAGAGAGAAGGCTGTCAGTCACTGATAGGATCTACTTCTCATAGAGGGAAGGATGTCAATCACTGATAGGACCATCTCCTTATAGAGGGAAGGCTGTCAATCACTGATAGGACCGGCTCCTCATAGAGGGAAGGCTGTCAATCACTGATAGGACCTCCTCCTCATAGAGAGAAGGCTGTCAATCACTGATAGGACTATATCCTCATAGAGGGAAGGCTGTTAATCACTGATAGGACCTCCTCCTCATAGAGGGAAGGCTGTCAATCACTGATAGGACCTCCTCCTTATAGAGGAAAGGCTGTCAGTCACTGATAAGACCGGCTCCTCATAGAGGGAAGGCTGTCAATCACTGATAGGATCTACTCCTCATAGAGGGAAGGATGTCAATCACTGATAGGACCGGCTCCTCATAGAGGGAAGGCTGTCAATCACTGATAGGACCGGCTCCTCATAGAGGGAAGGCTGTCAGTCACTGATAGGACCGGCTCCTCATAGAGGGAAGGCTGTCAATCACTGATAGGACCGGCTCCTCATAGAGGGAAGGTTGTCAATCACTGATAGGACCGGCTCCTCATAGAGGGAAGGCTGTCAATTACTGATAGGACCGCCTCCTGGACTTCAAAGACCAGAATGAATAGGAATTTGAATGAATGAATGACAAGTTTTGCTGAATCTTTTCCCATAAAACTATACAGTATATTAATCTGTTCAGCTCCTCCTGCTCTATAACATGCTGCCTGCAGCTAAGACACCATGTTCCATGTGACAGGTTCCCTTTAAGTTACATCTCTGCTTCTCAGAATCCAGCACATGCATTATGCTGGTCATGGTCACTGTACTGAACCTTGTCTTTGTGAAGCAATTATCTATCACCGTCTGAGTGCTCCTCTGGCAGCGTCTGCATTTGCTGATCCGGTATTGTTCTCAGTGCACTTCTGATGTGATCATTATTCTTGTCATAAACTTGATGGAGACTTTATGAAGTACATGATTCTTCCTAAAACAGTGACCACACATGACGTCTAGGGGACATTTCCACTTCCAGACTTCCCTTCAAAAGTAGGTTGATATGAAATTGTGATATCAGGTATAAGTAGGGTTGTATCTATGTACTTTGCACACTATCCATCGGAGAATTTGATTTGGAACATTTCCACAAATTTGGATGTAATTTAATGAAGTGGTATCCATAATCCAGTGGTGGCAAACCTATGGCTCTGTGTGGGCCGTACGTAGCGTTACCACCTGTACACTGTTACTAATCAGTGCTTCCAATTTGGAGTGCTCATTAGAACAGCCTTCACCCCCCTCGCTGCTCATTGGATGGGCAAAATCTGCTCCAGCGTGATGACGTTTCACCGCATTGACTGGTATCAGCAGGGCCTGCTAAATGTCGTCACACTGGAGCGTGAGTCTTGTCCTGGGCATCCAGTGAGCAGTGAGTGTTCATCGTGGTGTGATCAAATGGATGAGGTGAGTTTTATCTTTATTTTGTATTTTTATTTTTTTACAAGAAATGTGGGGAAGGGGGCGTTAATAATACTGTGGCCTCTAATGGGGAATTATTAATAATGGGATCCACTAATGGAGGAAAAATAATACTAGGGGGTCACTAAGGGGGGCATTGATTTTAATGGGGCCCTTATTAATACTGGGGGACACTAATGTGGGGCCTTATTAATACTGGGGGCCACCACTGGGGGCCTTATTAATACTGGGGCCACTAATGGGGCATTTAAAAACTGGGGACCACCAATGGGGGTCGTATTAATACTGGGGACCACTAGTGGGGCATTATTAATACTGGGTCCACTAATGGGTGTTTTATTAATACTGGGGCCACTAATGCGGCATTATTAATACTGGAGGCCACTAATAGGGCATTATTAATACTGGGGGCCACTAATGAGACATTTTTAATACTGGGGGTGCCAACGGGGAAATTGATGTTACTGGGGCCCATGTTAAGCTACGCTCCCACAGCTTAACTTGTTCTGTACGTTTCAGTATTCAGGTTGAATTGCCGTGTTGGCACTTTGCGATAAATAAGTGGGTTTTGGGTTGCAGTTTGGGCACTTGGTCTGTAAAAGGTTCACCATTACTGCCATAAGCCATAGGCAATTATGTTCAAGTATACTGCACAGTATAGGGAATTTCTACTAGATATCGCTGGATCTAATAGTGCAGTCTGCTGTGCTGTTTCATACAGTATAAAAAACACTCTTTTGTCCTTTGTTGGGTAAATAGGGGCCTATAAGTAACATGGTACTAGTGTCTCCTTGTGGGGCCTGTGGGCACCCTCAGGTAGCAGCACCCTGGTGTTACCTCTGCAGCTGATGTGCACTTAATGCCCAGAATGTGAGCAGACCAGGGGCTTGGTAGCACAAGTGCAGAATGGGTCACCAAAATTTAGCAACCACCATTTTCTAAGTGCCATTGGTACCGGTTATATCTGTGTATCTAGTGTTTCTCTTCAGCTTATTGACTACTAGACCTGTGATTTCTCCAATTGATTTTCATCATTTTCTTGCCTTAGTAACCAGATTTGCTCCTGTTATCTGATAATGTACTTTGGTCTCTCTGACCATTTCTGAGATCCCCCCTTCCCACTTGTCCAACTAACCAATTTCTACATTCATTGATTAAGACTTTGCCTCCGTTCCTACTCATCTATTTGAAAACTATAGAAAACAGCACCAGCCTATGTGAGCTCCCACTGTCCCGGCCACCAGAGAGACCAATGCTTTTTCCTATGGTGTGCAAGCACAACCACCACTGATGGATTGCAGGGTGGTCTGTAACCATGGAAACGATCAGTGTATAATGTGATGGAAAAATGAATCCAGCCAGCAAAGGAAGCAATATGGATAATAATACATTAGTAAGTGCCTTGTATTAACGTTCTCTACATGATAAATGCCATTTGCTGAAGTGAGACAACCCCTTTCATACAGCAGTGACTACAAAAGGTGTTAAAAAGATGAATGGTCACATGACCATTAGTGACCCCTGAGTCTTAGGGTTTATTCACACATCCTTGTCCATTTTATCGATGCAAATACTTGACTGTGTTGCATCTAAGGCTATTTTCACATTAGCCGAACGGGTGTACAGCAGGTTGTTTTGGTGGGTGAACAGCCTGCCGGATCCGCACTGCCGCTGCTTTTTTTAAACAGTTTATTTTTTTTTTAATTTTTCTATGCAATGGATCAGAGAAAAATGGACAGGACATGGATGCCATTTGTCTTTTGTCCGTGGTTTTCATGGATCCGGATACCTCTATGTGTGTGCTTTGTCTGCAAAGAGTTCCAAAGGAGTGCATGGCTCCATTGTTTTTATAATGTCCCATGGTAAGTGGAAAAACAAGGATGTGTGAACAAACTTAAAGAGGAGCTGTCACCACTCCTAACATGCCTGTTTTAATAGCTTTTTGCCTTCCCCATGTGATAACAATTCTGGAACATCTATTCTTATGTCTCTATGTTGTACCATTTGTTTATTATTTCTGCTAGAAGTTATGAATGAATTGCTAGCAGTCTGCAGTAAGGGTACAGAGGGGAGGTAACAAGTTGGGGGTGTACCTTCACAGTCTGAAAAGGTCAGCACTGATTGGATAGAGTGAGGCTGTGCAGGTACACACCCCCAACTTGTTACCTCCCCTCTGTACCCTTACTGCAGACTGCTAGCAATTCATTCATAACTTCTAGCAGGAATAATGGGACTGGCACAGCAGAGAGCCATAAGAATAGAGGCTCCATAATTGTTATTACATGGGGAATGCATGTAGCTATTAAAACAGGCATGTCAGGAGTGGTGAGAGTTCCTCTTTAAAGTCAATGACATGTGTTGTCTGTGAAGAACATGGACTATACTCGTCTGTGATTCTCTGACGTGTGAGGAGAGCTTGTACAATATCCAGGCCAGGCTCAACTTGTACTTGTTATTGTTTCAAATGGCAAGGACAGCCGTGTAAGGGCATCATTATGGCTGGATGATTCTGCAGTATCCACCATTGCTGTCCGTTTTTGGGTCTGTCCACACAGTGATTCTACTCTTTGAAGATTTACTTTATGCTGTAAAATTCATATTTTCCTTAAGACTGAAGTCAATGCTAATAAGATCCTTATTTAATGCTCTACACCGCTGAATGTTTGATAGCCCCAGGCTTAATCAAAATTTGGGTCTAAAAAACGTGCTTTGAAGTGTCTGTGACTACATGGAGAATAGTGTTTCCCGCAGCTTCTCTTTAACAGGAGAAGGTTTCCTGCCTTCCACCTTCTTATTTCATCCTCTGACCTTCTGTGTTCCTGGTGCTTCAAAGAAGCCAAAGCAGTTTTATGGAGAAATGTGAGGATATTATAGAAACTGGAGCTCTTGCACCTTCAGAAATTCTTTCATTGTCTGAAGGATTACATTCCTGCAGATCCACCAGGCTTTTTTCAGAACATGATATGCACGTGATATGTGGCCCAAGTAGAGATAGACTGCACTCATCGTCTACTGGGTTCCTGCAGATATCATTCCATCCAGAGACTGAATTTTATTAAGCTAAGCTTTTTTTAAGTGATATCTATATCCCTTATTTTCTACTGTTTATCTGTACCCTACTGTCACTGGAGTTTTTGTATTCTCTATGCTGCTGTAACAGTGTGAATTTCCACACGGTGGGACTATCAAAGGATTATCTTATCTTATTATCTTTACAGATGGTCGCATTCAGAGGTGGACACACTACATTTGTAGCTTGTGCAGTTAGCTACACGAGGCTAAGGCTACTTTCACACTATCGGCAGCACGGATCCAGCAGGTGAAGGGTCCCACCAGATCCGTGCTGCTGCAGGTGCACGTGTGGGGCCGGAACCGCGCTACGACCCCACACGTGTCAGACACTGTCTTTTACCTGTCCCAGCAGCTCTGGACACCACATGAGGAGGAGGACGGCGTGCACAATGAAAGGGAAGGGAAAATTCCCCACAGCGCCCCCTGCTGGAGGGAGGAGAGAGCTGTGGGAAAAGTGCAAGGTGACTGATCCGTCATGAACTCCATTGAAAGTTAATGGAGGACGGATCCGTTTACTATTGTGTCACACCGAACGGATCCGTCCCCATTGACTTGCATTGGGGGTCATTCTGGATCCGTCTTGGTGCAGATGCCCAGACCGTAGAGCAAACCGCAGCATGTTGCGGTTTGCTCTCCGTTTTGGAGACTGAAAAGAACTGAACAGAATGCATTTAGGAGCATTCTATTCTCTTCAGTTCAGTTTTGTCCCCATTGACAATGAATGGGGACAAAACTGAAGCGTTTTATTCCGGTATTAGTAACATAGTAACATAGTTTATAAGGCCGAAAAAAGACATCTGTCCATCCAGTTCGACCTGTTTTCCTACAAGTTGATCCAGAGGAAGGCAAAAAACCCCTGTGCGGTAGAAGCCAATTTTCCTCACTTTAGGGGAAAAAATTCCTTCCCGACTCCAATCAGGCAATCAGAATTACTCCCTGGATCAACAACAACCCATATCTAGTAACTATAACCTGTAATATTATTAACCTCCAGAAATACATCCAGGCCCCTCTTGAACTCTTTTACTGAACTTACCATCACCACCTCCTCGGGCAGAGAGTTCCATAGTCTCACTGCTCTTACCGTAAAGAATCCTCTTCTATTTTTGTGAACAAACCTTCTTTCCTCCAGGCGCAGAGGATGTCCCCTCGTCATGGTTACTGTCCTTGGGATAAAGAGATCATGGGAGAGATCTCTGTACTGACCACTGATATATTTATACATAGTTATTAGATCTCCCCTCAGTCGTCTTTTTTCTAAAGTGAATAACCCTAATTTTGATAATCTTTCTGGGTACTGTAGTCCACCCATTCCAGCTATGACTTTAGTTGCCCTCCTCTGAACCCTCTCCAGCTCTGCTCTGTCTGCCTTGTTCACAGGAGCCCAGAACTGTACACAGTACTTCCATGTGTGGTCTGACTAGTGATTTGTAAAGTGGCAAGACTATGTTCTCATCACGGGCATCTATGCCCCTTTTGATGCAACCCATTATCTTATTGGCCTTGGCAGCAGCTGTCTGACACTGGTTTCTGCAGCTTAGTTTGCTGTTCACTAAAATTCCTAGGTCCTTTTTCATGTCAGAGTTACCCAATGTTTTACCATTTAGTATGTACTGGTGACTTGCATTATTCCTTCCCATATGCATAACCTTACATTTGTCAGTGTTAAACCTCATCTGCCACTTCTCTGCCCAAGCCTCCAGTCTATCCAGATCCATCTGTAGCAGTGTACTGTCCTCTTCTGTGTTAATTACTTTACACAGTTTAGTGTCATCTGCAAAAATTGATATTTTACTGTGCAAACCTTCTACAAGATCATTAATAAATATATTGAAGAGAATAGGACCCAATACTGACCCCTGTGGTACCCCACTAGTGACAGTGACCCAATCTGAGTATGTACCATTAATAACCACCCTCTGTTTTCTATCACTGAGCCATTTACTTACCCACATACAGACATTTTCTCCAAGACCAAGCATTCTCATTTTATATACTAACCTTTTATGTGGTACCGTGTCAAATGCTTTGGAGAAGTCCAGATATACGATATCCATTGATTCCCCGCGGTCAAGTCTAGAACTTACCTCCTCATAGAAACTGATTAAATTGGTTTGACACGACCGATCCCTCATGAAGCCATGCTGATATGGAGTTATTTGCTTATTTTCATTGAGGTACTCCAAGATAGCATCTCTTAGAAAACCTTCAAACAGTTTACCCACTACAGATGTTAAACTTACCGGCCTATAGTTCCCGGGCTCTGTTTTTGGACCCTTTTTGAATATTGGCACCACATTTGCTATGCGCCAATCCTGTGGAACACTCCCTGTCAGTATAGAGTCCTTAAATATCAAGTATAAGGGTCTGGCAATGACATTACTTAATTCTCTTAGGATACGTGGGTGTATGCCATCCGGTCCTGGCGATTTGTCTATTTTAATCTTTTTAAGACGCCCCAGTACTTCTTCCTGGGTCAGACAGGACACTTTTAAAGGGGAATTCACTTTTATATTCTGCATTTCATCTGACAGTTTATTTTCCTCAGTGAATACAGTGGAGAAAAAAATATTTAAGAGTTTTGCTTTCTCCTCATCGCTCTCTGCTACTCCTCCCTCACTACTCTGTAAGGGGCCGACACCTTCAGATTTATACTTTTTAGTATTTATATAATTGAAGAACATTTTAGGGCTAGTTTTACTCTCTTTAGCAATTAGTCTTTCAGTCTCTAGTTTAGCTGCTTTTATTTGTCTTTTACAAATTCTATTTTTTTCCTTATAGTTTTTCAATGCTTCCTTGCTCCCCTCCTGTTTTAGTGATTTAAATGCTTTCTTTTGTCATTTATTGCTTTTTTTACAGTTCTATTTATCCACATTGTTTTTTCTTGTTCTTATCATTTTATTCCTATACGGTATGTACCTCTCACAATTAGATATTAGGATGCTTTTAAAAATATCCCATTTTGTGGCTGTATTTTTATTTTTGAGGATTTTGTCCCAGTTAGTTAGACCTATGGCCTCTCTTAGATGGCTAAATTTTGCATTTTTTGAAGTTTGGTATTTTTGTTCCTCCCTGAAGAAATGCTTTTTTAATGACAATTTAAAGGTTATTATTTTATGGTCACTGTTACCCAGGTGTCCCCCAACCTGCACATCTGTTGTTCTGTCAGGTCTATTGGTTAATACTAAGTCCAGTATGGCCGTCCCTCTAGTCGGGTCCTGAACCAGTTGGGAAAGGTAATTGTCTTTGGTTATTGCCAAGAACCTGTTTCCTTTATGAGATATACAGGTTTCAGTTTCCCAGTCTATATCTGGGTAGTTGAAGTCCCCCATAATAACAACCTCATTCTGATTTGCCGCTTCGTCTATTTCATTTAGAAATTGATTTTCTGTGGCCTCTGATATATTAGGTGGTTTATAATAAACTCCTATTAGTATTTTATTATTGTTTTTGGCTCCATTTATTTCTACCCACAGTGACTCCACATCTTCATGTCCCTCACTTATATCTTCCCGGATTGTGGGCTTTAGACAGGACTTTATATAAAGGCAGACCCCTCCCCCTCGCCGGTTTTGACGATCCTTTCTAAAAAGATTGTAACCCTGTACATTAACTGCCCAGTTATAGGTATTGAGCCCCTATGACGGAGATCAATACCGGAATTAGTAAATGCTAGTATGAAAGTACCCTAAGGGGTAAACGGAACCTATCACCATGAAAATGTGGTTCATTATAAAGCATTTGCCCCTATTGCTACTACTCAAAGCCATCAACTCCCTTATTTATTGCACTTTAAAGGGTTAACTTGAACTGTTATTTATGCTGTTACACTTAAATTGTTTTGTATTGTTGAACGACATTTTATAAGGTCATTGTAATATTTCCCGTTCATTTTCCCTGTTATTGCATTGTATTTGCACAGCCAGATAATCATGAGAGACCTTGGGACTTTCCACCTATGCACTGAGAAGTTAGTAATTTTCCACAGTTACTATAAGAGAATATACACAGCTAAGTTTTGGAGGAAAAAAAACAGACACAATAAACATTTGACCATCTGATTTAGCTCTGTCTAGACTGTTGTTTAAATCTAAAAACTACTAGTCAACTAGTCATTCCCATTGAGTTGTACTGAGGCTCAATACAAGTCTATGTCTCAATTGCATTACAATATTGTTGCTGTTAGGCTTCACACGACCGTATGTATTCCGTATAAAAACGGAACAGAAGACATACGGAAAGTCTTCCGTAGTGTACCGTAATTTTGTGGACCCATTTACTTTAATGGGGCTACGGACGTGTTTTGCGGCCAAGTATAGGACGTTTCCTTTTTTTTGCGGGAGAACTTCTGTAACATACGGATGCGGAATGCACACGGTGTGCATTCCGCATTTTTTTCTCCTATGGAAAAATGAATGGGTCCGTATGGTTCCACATCTTATCCGCAAAAATGCGGATAAGATACAGAAATGAACATACGGTCGTGTAAATTGGGTCTTAGGCTGTGTTTCTCCAGCTTCATCCCTTGCAATAGAAGGTTCTTGTTCAGAAACTGTATAAAAGGAGAATAGTCAGACCCTCTAGTTGTCTGCAGTTAGAGACCAGTGTTTAGTAGCTACAGACCCTGGATCATCAGCCAGGGTACCAGCCTTCTAAGAGAGAGCGGGACAGCTAGCTTGGGCCTTTTCTTAGAATGAAACCTACTCATTCATCATTTTCTACGCCTGTTTTAGGCATAGAAAATGGTCTAAATGTAAGACAGGGTTCACTGTTGAATAAGGGCGCTAAAACAAAGACTTTATTGAAACTCTTTAAAATAATCACTCGGGGAAGGACAAACGTATTGAATAACTATGTGTATTGTCCCAAGTGAGGTGCCGTATGTGTCTATAGCGTGCCCATTGAGTACTGGATACCCATTGGCCTAAACACAACAGTCATGCACATCACTGGGACCTTATTCAAAGGTATATAAAATTTCACTGCAGGTCTGTGTGTCTCTGGACTGTGTCTCTTCAGGAGATAACCATCTACCACGCTCCAGGCCATGGACACTCTCAGCCGAGGGTGTGACCTATCCTGGTCCTGGGTGTATAGGGAGCGAGACCCTGCAGCCTGCTGTGGGATGGGTGAGGAACTAGGCTGGTAACCAGGACCTATCTTGTCCCCAGAGGTCAAACCACATGTAGCCCAGAGCCACTATCCTATGCACCATCCCACACTGAAAACGCTAAAAATGACGGCACTGTGTTGTAAACGTGACTGCTAGATTGCTGTTACTAAGATAGCCGCTGCCTGACTTGCTCTACGCATTTCGCCCATATCGGGCTCTTCAGGAGCAAGGCAGCACTTGTAACAAACAGACAAACACACACATAGGCCGACCACCTCTGATGGTGAGGTGGCGGCATCGGCGCTATGGGGGCCGTAAGGCCGCCGCTTACCTGGCGCGTTCTAATAGGCGACGCTCCTCCCCTAGGGCCGAGTCGCTGCCGAGATCCACCAGCCGGGGCGGGAGGTGGAGCTACCAACCCCCGCCCCTGACCCTGGTCTACACACAAGCCACAGCGCTGGCCAGCAGTGTCAAAACACTGTATTCTACTAATATATCAGACAAAGAAAACGGCGGTATAAAGAGACATGCCGCTATAACGGGACATACACAGGCATTGGCAAGATAGAAACTCATATACATACTCTCAATAGAGCAGTGTACATACACAAAAATTATGGGGATTACAACTGCAAACTATATGAAAACAAATACATGTAGTAAATAACATACTAAACGAACACTATTATTGATAGTGATCTAGATTGTCAGGGGGCATGACTAACTCTGACCATCAGTAATGGAAACCTCATACACACGTCACTCCCCAAAAAAGAAAAAAAGGGAAAGAATATCCTATAGGGGAGGGAAGAGACGAGTAGAGGAAGAACACCAAAGGGTAGTAATATCATGACCACTGAGAAGGTAGAGAGATGGACAAAGGATAGAGCATATCTAGGGTTAGGTGATTCAGGGTGGACCCAATTCTCACAGATAACAGCTATATGAGATATGGTCATTGAGACCCTCTGGACGCACTGTTCGTAAACGAAACGTCCATTGTGCCTCTTTCTGCAGGACCAACCTGCCGTCACACAGTCCTGTGCATGAGCCTTTAATAAAAGCTGGACAACTACTTTAAGGAATGTGGGACCTGGATTTGAATGCTACCAGCATACTTCCTATAGCTGTGCCCCTACTTACATGATAAATCTGCCTGGCGATTCTATGGATCAGACTCTCCATGACTCAGTAAAGTGATGATATGCCCTGGATATTTTTTTTTTTTTTTTCAGTTTAAAGATGATTTTTAATCTTAGACTTTTTATAAAATTCATTTTCAAGTTCATTAAAAGTTGACCTTTCATTTTTAGACCTAACATTCCAGGGTCCCTGGGGGTCGACACATTTACTAGGAGCTATTTTATTTACTTAGGAGGAAGCCTGGCGTTCTTTTAAGTGGTTTGCATCGCCTTTATAATATGACTTTTTAATTAAGCGCTTGCAAGTTCATGAACACACTATAATCAAGTGCACAGAGCCCGAGAGCTGTAATTTGCTTCGTGTTATTATGGGGGTGGGTGCTGAAGTTTCTATACATGACTTGATGCATTGACCCCTCGGTAACAAACTATTGTGTCTATCTGCAAGACTAATCCTTTATTCCAGGCAGATAGATAGCAATTAAGAGTGAATTGTTAGTGCCAGCGCTAGGACATCTAAATGTGGGGATTGCGGGGAGCGCAGGGCTGGAGATTACTATTGTAGACACCGCAACAGTGTTTCTTTTTCTGATTCCTGCTTGAAAAGTAACAAGGCGATTGCTGGGATTATTTTAGGCTTGTTTGTGGGTTACTTGTTTTACAGGTAATTAGTAGTTATGGTGAATAGGAAGGTTTTAACACGTTTACTTGAAAGTGGAAATCAAATTATTTAGGTCCCAACGATTTTTAGACTGAGGCCTGTTTTAGATGGTCATAACACATAAAACATATTTTAGAGCATGTATGATGGCCATACCTCTGCGAAGCCAAATTTAGGGTAAAGTCTTGGTATTGTCGCTGTAATGTGAACACTAAACTGAGTCCAAAATACAGGTATTTGTATGGTGGCGCCATATAATACCAGTCTTCAGAAACCAATGCTTATGGGAGGATATCAGCAAAATCTGATGGAGAATGGGGTCATTTATCAAACTGGTGTAAAGCAGAACTGGCTTAGTTGCCCATAGCAACCAATCAGATTCCACCTTTCATTTTGGACAGCTCCTTTGGAAAATGAAAGGTGGAATCTGATTGGTTGCTATAGGCAACTTAGCCAGTTCTACTTTACACCAGTTTGATAAATGACCCTATGTATGAAATTGGAGGCATACAGGGGTACAGAAGTACCCCATTAAAGTCTATGGATGCTGTATACTGGCTCCATACTGTACAGCTCTGAGATGGTTCAGTGTTGTAATACAAATTTGTACAGTACATATGGCCTAAAGAGGATCTTTAGGTTTTTAGGTTTTCCGAGACTTTTATATTAGCGACCTATCATCAGAATAGCTCATCAGCATCTGATCAGTGGGGGGCTGACAACCAGGACCCCTGCCGATCAGCTGTTTGTCAGAATGAAAAAAAGGGGAATAAAACAAAAAGGATTATGAAGCGCCAAAGGACTACTAGTAAATGAGAAGGTATGATGACAACGGAAAGGTAAGTATGGAGTCGTTCTAGAGGCATCACCCAATGTACAAGGCAGTACACAAAAGTGAACTGCAGAGGTTCACCAGTAAAAGAAAAAAGAATTTCAAAAAGTGTATGTGGCCCCCTTTTTTGGACTAGGATGGTGTCAGGGGGGCCACAGGAGCGCTAAAAGAGCAATAGTATAATGAAGATGTGTAGTATATTAAGTAAGATTGAGCTGGGTAGACTAAAGGGACTTAGGGGTCTATTTATTTATATGGTAATAATATAGTAATAATATAGTAAGAGGGAGTAGGACTAAAATGCATTGAGTTGGGGACTTACTTCACCAGGGAGGGAGGTATAGGATAAGCTCAATACACCTATACCTTCTCCTCCCCCGCCAAGGTCGCTTGTCAGGTGTTAGTCTTCGTGTCCCTAAAGAAGGTAACCAGGGCTCCAAGATGAAGAGAAGACTTTTTATTTGGGTAATAGCTTGATGCATTTCAGGGTGGATCCCCCTTTCTCAAGAGCAGAGTACATATATATTAATATATGTACATCCTGGTCCAAAAAAGGAGGTCACATGCACTTTTTGAAATTCTTTTTTCTTTTACTGGCGATCAGCTGTTTGAGAAGGCCAGTGACGCCATGTTCATTGGGCACGTGGCCTAGATGCAGCTCAGCCCTATTGAAGTGAATGGAGCTGAGCTGCAATACCAAGCACAGCCACTATACAATGGACGGCGCTGTGCTTGGTGAGCTGTGAGAAGACTGTGGTGCTACGGTGAGCGCCTATATCTTCTTAAACAGCTGATCGGCGGGGGTCCCCAGTGTTGGACCCCCACCGATCAGCTACTGATGACCCATCCAGAGGCTAGGTCATCAAAATAAAAGTCTTGGAAAACCCCTTTAATTTTATGGCAAATCAGTGGGCCAGAGAGGGTTGCCAGGAGTTATGCATCAGATCAGTGAGGGTCCGACTCCTGGCATCCGAGATGTTCAGCTGTTTGAAATCACAGCTGACCCGGCACAGCGCCGTACACTGTATACTGCCAGTGCTTGATATTGCATCCAAGACCCATTCACTTCAAAGGGACTGAGCTCAATGGCCTCTTCAAGCAGCTGATCGGTGGAGGTACCCATTGTCATACCCCCATCAATCAGATATTAATGATCTAACCTGATGTCTTTTCAGTCCAGTCCTATAAGTATTAACTGTTTGGCTTGGAGGTCAGTTCACTCGCTCCTAAAATAAGCCTGAACCATACAGCCGCCTGGCCACTGTTTTGATGTGAAGACGAGGTGTAAAGCTGTAATAAATGCAGTTTTTTATGCCATTTTTGCATTCCTCTAGTACATGGACGCTCATCCTGCGGCTCTCTAGATGTTGTAAAACTACAACTCCAATAATGGTTTCCTGTAGGCTAATAGCTGTAGGCTGTCCAGGAATGCTGGGAGTTGTAGTTTTGCAACAGCTGGAGGACCACAGGTTGGGCTCCCTTGCTCTAGTATTTCTTCCTAGTGTTCTATGGCAGCAAAAGAAACAACGCTTTTTGTGCCAATTCTCTGACCATCCAGTAATCCAAAATGATCGGGCTCCGGATTATTGCTGCAGTCACTATACCTATAGCCCCGGCATTGATTCTAGACAAGAGGCTGGAGCTTGCGTCTGATCTGATGGCCTCAGACATAAAAGGATCTGTTAAGTTAGCGTAATTGGATGTTCTGCTTATACAATTACACAGTGACATCATGTGCAGTAAGTGCCACTCACGGTAAAGCAATTTACAGGTTTTCTCCCGGACTGTCATGGCGCGGCGTGCAGTGATGAGCTTTTTTCAGTGTCGGTTATTAAGTGCACAATGGTGACAGTGGAGGGGGGAGGAGGTGATACTTCTGCTCTCTGACACCTGAATCTTAATGAATTTAGCTGTGATATAAAACAGTCATTATTACTAAAGAAACATGAGGTTCAGACGGGGTCTGTCTCCTCCAGAAACCATTTATGAGTAAGCAAAGCACCATGTAAGGTAGGTGCTCTAAAACAAACCATATCTTTCTTGTGTATAACCCCGGAGTGGTGTTACCATTCCTACACCCCCCCATCTCTAGTGGGCTAACATAAATGTCATTCTTGTAGTAATTTCCAGGTCCTTTATTTTGTGCAGTGCTATGATTACTATGAAACTGTGTAAATGGCAGAGCTATAGTAAGAGAGAATGGAACCCACCATTCCTTTCTCCCCCCTCTGGGCAGAAGTGAGCTAGTCCTGCTTCCTACAAGTAGGGAGACGCAGCAGTTTCCAGTTAGTTCTAGTTGTAAGCTAGTCTGGACAGGAAAGGAGTAAGGTGTGGCATGCTCACAGCCTGACGTGCCTATGTCAACCAGAGCAAACTAAGCTCTGCTAACAGTGGAAGCAGATGTCTGGAAGCCATAGGGACCATAAGAGAAATCAGCAAGAGGAATAGTTCTTCAGCTGAAAATAAGTTATTTACTGAGTTTCAGGAGGGGAATAACAGTCGACTGCACCCCATCCAAGGATACCAGAACAGACCTAAAGTACAGAAACCAGTCATAAATGGAGTTTAGTGGAGCATAAAGAAAAAGGGTGACGTATTTAGGCAAGCCTGTCAGTTCAGCAGAGAAAGAGAGAAAGCAGAGTAATTGAGTTTGCCTGCCAGTTTATGCTAAAGCCTGCTGGGACCAAGACAAAGCCTGCAAATCACTTGGACGAAAGTTTATTAAAGTAAAGCTGATGTTAAATTTCACAGCAAGGTCTGGACTCAAGTTATTTTTCCCTTCATCCCTCAATTATTCCACTTTTTAATGCTACAGAGCCAAAGCCTGGGGTCCCACTGAATCTAGGTAAGAGAGAAATACTAAATGCTTCATTTTACTTTTATGCAAAAGAGAAAATATAATTTTAGGTGCAATGGGGACAGGGCCATTCTTTTTGGTGCACTACACCAGTAACAATGCCCAGTGCCTCTCCCTCTGGTTTGATTGACAACCAGTAGCGATAATGCAGGGGAAACCAGGTGCACCAAATGAAGCATCCCTGCGGACAGTGCACTGAAAACCTCATATGGAAAAAAAAATTCTCAGGGTTAGAGGACCAGATTTTTCAAGAATGGTGTAGTTATGTTTTGGGGCACCTACCCCACAAAACAGCAAGCTTACTTAGTTTGGAGATGGCAGACTTTCTTTAAATACTATACTAATTTTCTGTCTGGAACAGATTCTGAATGGCAGTTCTGATGTCATCACTTTGTATGTCATACTGCAGGCAGTGGTGTCACTTTCTTCTGATTGGCTAAATTCTCAACCCACAAAAAAAAATCCCTATGGTTATGTGGAAGATATGCCCAGGGTTGCCACAGAACAAAGGGGTGTCCATTTATTTCTGAGACCTATTACACAATCAATAGTGATGAGCGAACATGTTCGAACACTGCGTGTGCTCGAGCACCATACTCGAGTCCCCTCTCCGCACGCTAATTAGCCAATTAGCGTGAAGGAAGGTACTGGCATTCACTGTAATGCCAGTAGCCATGTTAGCTACTGGCATTACAGTAATTGGCTGGCCGGGAATGAGTCAAGTGACATGTGACTGGCCAGGGAGAGCTGCTGCAAGGAGGGACAGATAGAGTAGGGACAGAAGAACGCTAGGCAGGGATAGAATTTGCTCAGAAAAGACCCAAGAGCCCTTTTAATTTTTTTGGGGGGGTGTTAAAAATAGTGCTAGGTGGCCTGCCATTAATGCCACCTGTGCAGCTGCTACATGCTGTATGATACTCTCTGTATACTATATGCCTGACATCCTTTGCTATTATTTCTGCTGTTAAGCCCGCAGTACCTCTTTTGCGTCTTGCTGTATAACATTTGCGCAAGGAGGGACTTATAGTGTAGAGGAAGGATTTGGCTAGGCAGGGCTAGTATTTCTGTTCAAAAGACACAAAAGTCCATTGTTCTATTTGGCTAAATTTTTTTTTCTTTTGGGGCAAAAAGAACGCAAGTGTGCCTGATACTACCAGCACGTGCACAGCGTGTGTATTAGAACCTTTCAAAAGTCTATATACCTGACATCCGTTGGTATTTTTTCTACCATTAATTTAGGTCGCAGTTCCTCATTTGCGTCTGCTATATAACATTTGCGCAAGGAGGGACTTATACTGTAGGGATAGGAATTGGCTAGGTAGGGCTAGTTGTTCTGTTCAATTGACACAAAAGTCGATTGTTATATCTGGCTGCAAAATATTATTTTTGTGGTGGGTAAAAATTGTGCAAGGTTGCCTGACCTTAACACCACCTTATTGCAGGCGACATTACTAATGTAGCCGTGATTTGGGCAGAAAGAAACGCAATAAATGTCGGGTACATAGGAGAAACATACATTGTCCTGCACACGTAATGTCACCGCGATTAGCGGCAGAAAGAAACGCAATAAATTTCAGGTATATAGGAGAAACATACATTGTCCTGCACACGCTGCGCAGCTGGTGTTAAGATTAGGCAAACTTGCGCAAATTTTGACCAAGAATAACAATATTGCAGCCAGATATAACAAAAGTCCTTAAAAGGGGTCTTTTCAACAGAACAACTAGCCCTGCCTAGCCAAATACTATCCCTACACTATCTGTGCCTGATTGCGCAAACGTTATTCATTATATGAATAACAGCAGAAAAAAAATACACTGGATGTCAGGTATTTAGGATACAGAAAAGTTATACTGCAGATGCAGCACAGTTATGTGACATTACCTGCGCTGCATCTGCTGCATAACGTTTGCTCATTCGGTGAAATTTCTCTGCTCATACACCTAGCTTCATGTCTCAGTTTGGAGGGCGGTGCAAGACAGGTTCTTCTTAAGTCAACATGTCAGGAGGAGGACCAGAGTGAGGTTAATTTTTTAGGTTAAAAAATTAGGGGTGAGGGTCCCCCCTATTTAAAGGCGAGGGCAGCCTAATAAGCAGTTTGATATGATGGAGGAAGAGGAGGAAGAGGACGAGAAGAGAAAGGGGTTCATGGAAATACAGTGTATTCAATACACCTTAAAAGCCACTTTGAAAGTTCATTTAACTTCAGCCGCTTTCCTCTGGTGGGGTAGCAAAGTCAGGGGCAATCCAGGCCTTGTTAATTTTGATTAGCGTCAGCATTTTCAGTTGACAGGCAGATGCGCTTAGCAGTTATTATGCCCCCAGCAGCACTAAATAACCGCTCCGACAAAACGTTGGCAGCAGGGCAGGCCAGCACCCCCAAGGCGTAGAGCGCCAGTTTGTGCCACGTGTCCAGCTTAGACACCCAATAATTATAAGGCACAGAGGGATCGCTGAGGACGTTGACATTGTCGGCTAGGTAATCCTTTACCATTTTACAAAACTTTTCCCTCCTAGTTGTGACACTAGGCCGCTTATCAGAACCTTTTTCCACATGCAGCGCTGTCCGTCTTTATTGTGAGCAGGTAGAGTTCCAGCGCGTGCTCAGGTCGCACAGCAGTCAGTGAGCTAGCAAGTGTAAGTGCTGCTGCAGCATTGCTAGACCGGCGGAAGCTGTAGGTAACTTTCGGAAATGTGCACCTTCACCAGCAGCTCAGGCAAAAAAGTGTAATTTTTGAGAAACCGCTGAACCACTAAGTTGAAGCAGTTGTTTGGCCTGAGGGAGACTCCTGTTCATCCTTCCTGTTGGAGGAACAGGTAGACTCATTCCTGTCATTTGTTCCAGGGTCCTATAGGGTCAGTTTGGTTTAGGTTCCTGTGTATGAACTCTACCTTTGAGGTCTGTTCATACTGGTAGTCAATCAGGATTAGAGTCATGGTTTCCTTTACGAGGACCTTCCCAGTAACTGCATTGGTCAGGGCACAGGTTATGTTACGGGACAGATGCTGGTGTAAGGTGGTGAGGGCACACCGTCAAAAATAGTGGCAGCTAGGTACTGCGTAACGAGGGACAGCCGCCGCCATCAGACTGCGAAAAGCCTCAGTGTCCACAAGCAACATGTTGTTAGGTGTGCATTTAGTCCTATGGCCTGTGGGTGGGTGGCTGGGTATTTGTGCTTTCGTTCAAAGGCCTGGGGTATGGACATCTGTACGCTGCGCTGGGACACAGAAGTGGATGTGCTCGCTGATGGTGCTTGCGAGGGTCCAGGTGCAGGGGGGGGCATCTGGGTCTGCGTTTTAGCTAGCACGTAACACAGGGAAGAGGAGGCAGTGGTGTGACCCGCAGACATCGATTGTGGATCCAGGCGTTTGGCCCACCTATTAGGGTGCTTTGTTGCCATGAAGATCATGCTGGTGGTGGTCAGGTTTCTAGTGTTCATGCCCCTGCTCATTTTGGTACGGCACAGGTTGCAAATGACAATTCTTTTATCGTCCACACTTGTTGGTGTGGCCTGCCTTCTCCCTTTTGCCACCCCACCACCTCTTCCAGCCTGTTGTGGTGCTGCGCATCCCTCCCCCTCTGTGCTGCTATCCTCGCTCAGCTTGCCTCCTTCCCATGTTGGGCCAATGATTTCATCGTCCACTACTTCCTCTTCGGGAAGGAATTTTTTCCCTTAAAGTGAGGAATATTGGCTTCTACCTCACAGGGTTTTTTTTGCCTTCCTCTGGATCAATTTGCAGGATAACAGGCCGAACTGGATGGACAGATGTCTTTTGCGCTTTACGTACAAGTAAATATATGTTTCCTAACAATATTTCCTCAAAAAATATTTTTGTCATTCCGTAAAAGTGGCGTAATAGTCAGACATCATCGTTAATAGCAGTGACTTCGGTGTCCAAGATGCATCCAGACATCCTCCCCATGCTGTTCCCTAACCATTTCAGTGGTGTTTCTACCATTTTCTTACGTTTCAGCAGGGGGTGCCTGGTCTTCTCCCATAGACTTCCAATATACTCGGGTGCTCGGCCGAGCACTCGAGCGCCACCTAGTGTTCGGCCAGAGCACCTGAGCATTGCGGTGCTCGATCATCACTAACAATCAATCATAGGTGGTGAGTCACACATCTTAGGTTACCGCCATTATTGAGAATAAGGGGCTTCAGGTTCACCTTTCCACCGCTTAGATGTCTGAGCTGCTCAGCAAATTTCCATAAAAATACTCGGACTGCTCTTGCCTGGGGCTTATAGTTTAATTTACCCATCTCAGCTATAAGGCTGTGTTCAGGACGGATGGAGTTGGGACCCCTGGAAAAATTTCATCTGGTTTGAACCACTCCAGTCTTTCCCCCAGTACCCCA
This sequence comes from Rhinella marina, assembly GCA_900303285.1. Classification (NCBI taxonomy): domain Eukaryota; kingdom Metazoa; phylum Chordata; class Amphibia; order Anura; family Bufonidae; genus Rhinella; species Rhinella marina. Next base: position 46,426 of record ONZH01000361.1, read on the forward strand.
AATTCATCCACAGGACACAAAGCATTTAAAGGGGTATCTGGTAAAAATTACATTTTACGAAGTAGCAGCAGCCTGCCCCACTAAGCTAAGGGGTCATACTTACCTGCTTCCTGCCGCTCTGCTCCTCCATGCTGCCTCTGGTGTCTCCATCTTCCGGTCCCACCACTGTCTACATCTGATGGTCATATACTCTGCTGCAGCCAATGACTGGCTTCAGCGATGATGTGGCCACAAGCAGCATGTCACTGCTGAAGCCAATTATTGGCTGCAGCAGAGCATGTGACCATGTCCTTGCTAAGATTAATGTAAACACTTTGGGGACTGGAAGATGGAGACATCAGAGGCAGCACAGAATACGGAGCAGCAGGGAACAGATAAGTATGAATCTTTAGCTTAGGCTGCTGGCACGTGGTAAAATGTCATTATCCCCTGGTGAATTCCTTTAATGAATGCAAAAAACAATGGTGAATGTGATAAATCAATGAATGGACTGACCATAGACCTTACAGGGAAATTTCGTGGTGGTCTGATGCCCAAGCCCTCTTCATAGCCTCCGGCTGGGTACATATTGATCTGATACTCTCAGCAGTAAAGTGATCTGTACAAACCAAGAAGTGGCGCCAATTATTAGACATAGTGACCAATGCAAAAACTGCAGGATTGTTGGTTTTAGTTTAAAAATAAAAAGTGACATGGAAAATTAAAAATAACCTCATCAAAAATGATTTCAAAATATGTTAAACATAAAAAAGTGATTTCAACAGCAGGTCATTTTCTGATGACACGTTCTCTTTAATGCTATGAGTATCAGGTACTCATGAACCTGGCCAGCAGATGGATCCTGTCTTATCTGTACACAGAGGTGGTGTCATTACATGCAGGATTAGAATAACAGATAAGCAGATAACTGCAGTTTTTGATTAAATATAGACATGGAAAATTAAAAATAACATCAAACATTCTTTAAAAATATGTAAAAAATGTGATTTAAAGGAAATGTGTCATCAAAAGTGTTTCTGTTTTTATTTTCTGATTGTAGATCTTTTTTTTTCTGAACATTATTATGGTGGCGGCCATCTTGCCTGAGTTTTTCTTAACAGCATTTACATAATTTAAAAAAATTATTTTGGTCCATAGACACAGTGGTCAGGAGCAGGACAAAGTGTGGCCCTGGGCAAAACTGAAAGTGGGGCCCCAAATCCTGAAACATTGGACCAGAAGTCTGACAGGACTTTGTAGGCACTGACAGCAGTTGCAACCACAGCAGCTGATTGTAGACTGCCATATTATATATCTTTAGCCTTTCCACTGTAAGCTGCAGCCTCTTTGGATATGTTCACAGTATTTTCTGTGCTTAAAAAATCTCATAAAGAATCTGCATCAGGTTTTTTTGGGATGTGTTTTTTTCTGATGCATTTTATAACGCAGCTTTGGTGTGGATTTTCCTTAATGCCCATTTCCAAAGGGAATTCTGGACATGGAACCCACATGAAGAATTGTCAGGGCACTTCATTTTTTTTCATGGTGCAGTTTATAAAACCCCAAGCTGAAAAAAGAGGTTGTCCCATCCGGGCCCCTGAAGTGAAGGGAGAGCACAGTGTGCATGTATGATCATCCTCCATGATGCTATGAGTGTTCTGAAAATAGCTGATCACTAGCAATTCCATAGCAGTGAATGGAGATAATGCTGTGCATGCACAGTGTAATGGGGGATCTGTGGATGACAGTGTAATGGGGGATCTGTGGATGACACTGTAATGGGGGATCTGTGAATGACACTGTTATGGGGGATTTGTGGAGGGCACACTGTAATGGGGGATCTGTGGAGGACACTGTTATGGTGATTTATGGATGACAATGTTATGGGGGATGTCGCTGTGATACAGCCACAATGTCTGCTCCCCCCAAGTACAGAAAGCGCACACAGGGGTCGCAGGGAGTGCACACAGAGGGGACGCAGGACGCTCACAGAGGGGGCGCAGGACGCGCACAGAGGGGGCACAGGACGCGCACAGAGGGGGCGCACGGAGCGCACAGAGGGGACGCAGGGAAGTCACAGGTCAGAGACCATCAGTAGTTATGGGCAATGCAGTGCTGTTACAATGAAAGTGTGACCCCCACCCACCCAGCAGCCCTGCACCCCCTCCTCCACAGACACTCCTGCATGATGGACCAGGACCAGCTAGAAATGGAACAGGCAGGGTGCTTTCATAAGAGAGGGTCCTGGGAGCAGCCAGCAGTCCAGGAGCTGAGGTCAGAGTCAGCAGAAGGCCCAGTCTTCCGAGTCTGGTTTGGGCCTTGCAACCTGGAGCAGTGCAGGCTAAGGATGGGGGCAGAGCTAGCATAGCTCCACCCACACCGACCGTCCGTGGCAGCAGGATTGTAATACAGTGCAGGCATGGAAGTCTGGTGAGACACAGGGGGAAACTGTGCATGGTGGACAGCTGCGGAGCGCTGCAGTATGTAAGAGAGGAGGGGGAGGAAAAAAGGCTCCCACTGTCGCCCACTTAACTTTCAGACAGCAGGGGGCCCCTTTTGAGAGGGGGCCCTGGGCAATTGCCCTGTTTGCCCCCCCTAACGCTGGCCCTGGAAAGGAGGGGACCTCATTGACTTCTATGGGAGAGTTTTCTAGACATGTTCTGTGAAGCTACTTTCACACTGGCGTTTTTATTTTTCGGTATTGAGCTCCGTCATAGGGGCTCAATACCGGAAAAAAAACACTTCAGTTTTGTCCCCATTCATTGTCAATGGGGACAAAACTGAACTGAAGAGAACGGAATGCTCCTAAATGCATTCAGTTCAGTTCTCATCTCAACATTCTGCGGTTTGATCTCCGGTCTGGGCATCCACACCAAGACGGATCCAGAATGACCCCCAATGCAAGTCAGTGGGGACGGATCTTTCGGTGTGACACAATGGTAAACGGATCCGCCCTCCATTGACTTTCAATGGAGTTCATGATGGATCCATCACCTTGCACTTTCCCCTCCCCCTAGCAGGGGGCGCTGTGGGGAAACCTATCCTTGTGCGCGGTCCTCCTCCTCGTCACTGGTCAGGTCCGGAGCTGGGACAGGTCGGGAGCTGCTGGGACAGGTAAGTAACCCCCTCTCCTCCTCACAGTGTCTGACACGTGTGGGGCCGGAGCGCGGTTAAGGCCCCACACGTGCACCTACGGCAGCACGGATCCGGCAGGACCCTTCACCTACCGGATCCGTGCTGCTGCTAGTGTGAAAGGGGCCTGACTTGTGCAGAGGTCATTGTACAAGGAAAGAATAGATAAGATGTGATATCACCTATTGTAAATGGTGGATCCTGTCTGATCTATACACAGAGGTTACAGGCAGGATTAGAATGAGTTAACAGCAGTAAAGTGATCTGTTCAAACCAAGAAGTGGCGCCAATTATTAGACATAGTGACCAATGCAAAAACTGCAGGATTGTTGGTTTTAGTTTAAAAATAAAAAGTGACATGGAAAATTAAAAATAACCTCATCAAAAATGATTTCAAAATATGTTAAACATAAAAAAGTGATTTCAACAGCAGGTCATTTTCTGATGACACGTTCTCTTTAATGCTATGAGTATCAGGTACTCATGAACCTGGCCAGCAGCATCAGGAGCCCTCCGACTGTATCATCATCCTCAGGACAGTGATGCAGTTGAATACTACGGCGGGGTGGCAGTATTTTGTTCTCTGCTGGAGTGGTATTTTATGCTGAACTATGGTATTGCTGACCCCACCAGTTTTAACCTGTTTACAACATGGGGCCACTTTTTTTTTTTTTCCAGAGCCACTTTAAAGAGAACCTGTCACCTCTCCTGACATGTCTGTTTTAATAGCTTCATGTATTCCTCATGTAATAACAATTCTGGAACATCTATTCTTATGTCTCTACGTTGTGCCATTCCTTTATTATTTCTACTAGAAGTTATGAATGAATTGCCAGCAGTCTGCAGTAAGGGTACAGAGGGGTGGTAACCAGTTGGGGAGGTGTCCCTGCACAAACTCACTCTATCCAATCAGTGCTGACATTTTCAGACTGTGCAGGGACACACCCCCAACTGGTTACCTCCCCTCTGTACCCTTACTGAAGGCTAATAGCAGTGCATTCATAACATCTAGTAGAAATAATAAAGGAACGGCACAACATAGAGTCACAAGAATAGATATTCCAGAATTGTTATTACAAGGGGCCAGTCCGAGCCTGCGCTTACTTGTGTTGCCCCGGCTTCTGTCAATTTGGACTCCCCTAGAACTTTTTCTAGGGCTCCATTTACTAAGCATGGAATCTGGAAACAAAGCATCATTTCATCTGTTTCCTTGACTTTTGTGCAGGTTTGTTTTTCTATCCGAGCCTTACAAAGCAGGGATATATACATACATAATACAGTATCTTCACAGTATTTCAATTTTCATTTGTTCAAGTGTTTTGCTTTGGGCGATCTGAACTCCAGACATCTAGCCGTATATCATTCGCTTAGCAGTACAACAACCTGTTTTTATGTTTTATATGAAATGCCAAGGCAATGGCTGTACACTCAGAAAATCATTACGACAGATATACCGAGTGCTCGGATGTGATTAAAAGTACAGAGGGTTACGAATTGCATCTGCGTTTGCTTCTTTTAGTGTTCATTTTGAAAGCTAGGAATAAATAGCAGCAACATGGGGATCTGCTCTTCATACCACACTGAGTATAGCTTTAGGTGGTAATGGTCTAGTGAGGCTACAAAAGTGACGGTGACTCAAGTAACGATTTGTAGGCGCAGTGTCATTGTAATCTCCTTTTGCTCCTAGACAAGGCCTGGGTTTAAGACTTGCTCTTTGCTGAATTTTCTTATAGCAGTAGTGCAACATGCCACCCCCCAGGGCTCTATCGCGTTCAAGGTTTTAGTAGAATGCAGAGTGGTGCGGCCTATATGTGTCACGGCTCTCCCACCTGGATACAGCAGGACCCCAGGCTTAGGCTCCGAAGCAAATAAAGGGGAATTGTTGAGTTAGGGGATGAAGAATAACTTGAGTCCAGACCTTGATAAACTTTAACAGTAGTTTTACTTGGGTAAACTTGATTCCAGACAATATTCAAGCTTTTCTTACATTCAGGCTTTCTCTTGGTTCCAGCAGGCTTTGGCATAAACTTGCAGGCAAACTTGATAACTGTGCTTTCTCTCTTTCTCTGCTGGGCTGACAGGCTTGCTTAGTAACTCTGCTTTCTTTCTCTCTGCTGTGCTAAACTCTGCTTGGGTCTGGTTACTGGACTTTTGGTCATTCTGGTATCCTTGTATTTGGGTGCCTTCGACTGTTATTCCCCTCCTGTAAAATAAATTAGCATGGAGCCTGGGTGCTCTACAAGGTACTTCCCTTTTTTGGCTCCTGCTCCAGCAGAAGAACTCTTTTATCTGGGTGCTATATCTTCTGGCAACCAAATAACACTTTCCTCTGGTTGCTATATCTTCCATACATCTGATTCCATGGCAAGCATACCTTAGCCTGCACTGGCTGTTTTAGGCACGTCTGGCTGTGACTGCGCCCAAGCTTACACTTCACTGTCTAGCCTAGAACTAACTAGCACTGCTGCCTCTCCCTTCTGGTAGGAAGTATGACCACTTCTACCCAAAGGGGGGAGAATGGAATGGTGAGTTCCATTCTATCTTAGTATCTGTCTCTCTCTCTCTCTCTCTCTGCCATATACGCTGCCACCTGCTGATGAACCAGGCATATTACATGAACAAAACAGTTGCATAACAATAATATCAATGCACAATGGTGAAGGACCTGAAAATAAATACAAAGATGACATTCTTGTTAACCACTTGTGACAGTAGTGGAGTGCAGAAAGTGCTAATACCACTCCGGAGTATTGCAGTAGGTCAGGAGCTGCATGTGAATGACCACTCCCAGCATTGAGGCTCATGATAGGAGTAATCGTCAGCCGTGCATTTATATTATTGAAATACTCCATGACTTTCCGCTCAATAGTTGATCCCTTCCTTTAAGCTGTTATCATGACTGACCACCAATATACATTGCAGTGCAGAGGCATAACCGAGGCAACAAGGTAATTTCTGTAACAGGGTCCTGAGGCTACCATATGACATTTCTTCTTATGTGGTAGGTGGGTCTTCCAGCCAGGGGTATAACTACCATAGCGGCAGACCATGCGACTGCTATGTGGCTCAGGGCAAGAGGGGACCCAGTCTTAGTTGGGATTATCTCCTCTTCTACGGAAGGTGAAAACTTGGTCAGAAGTCCACCCTCTAAAGGAACAAGGAAAAAGAAACAAGGAAAAAATTGCCCAAGGGTCACTGAAAAGTGTTTAGGCAGAAACCCCTTTGGCCTGTGTGGGGGGCCTGGTTTTATCCTTGCTATGGGGCCCTTACTTCTCTATGTATGCCACTGATTCTAGCAGATGATACCTCTGTATCAGAGTTGCCAAGCTGAATTTTTTTGGATAGCATACCCAAAAATCACAGTTAAGGAAAGCATTAGGTATTCTGCTCTAGTGTTCCATTATTACAAGGTTATAACGGAATATAACAGAATTTTAGGCCGAAATATAAAATGGAACCCTTTAAGAGGCATTCTGTTTTGCTCCGTTCTAATATATTTCTATGGGCACATATAACGGAACACATATCCAGTCATGCATAACAGGAAAAAAAAACTGAACCATTATTTGTGCCCATACTAGGACGGGACAAAACGGAAAGTAGATTGGAAAGTGATAATGATGGATAAATATAGTGATGGAGATTGATCACCAGGGGAACAGTTTTGCAGGAGTCTGCCCTGCTTAATTTGCATCAAATGTATCAAATTTGACAAATTTAATGGAACTATGCAAATGAGTCTATAGGAACGATGGGGGCGTTGTCGTTACTCCTAGAGGCTCTGTTCTCCCTGCTGCTACCACGCCCCCTGCACTTTGATTGACAGGTCTATGTAGTGTAAATGTCATCAAGCTTGGCCCTGATGTCTCTTAGGCCTCATGCACACGAACCTTTTTTTGGTCCCCACACTCCGTGTGCTGTCCGCATCCATTGCTCCATTCAGTGGCCCCGCAAAAAAACGAAAATGTCCTATTCTTATCCATTTTCCAGACAAGAATAGGCATTTCTATTATGGGCGCCTGTTCCGTTCCGCAATTTGTGGACTGCAAAGCATGGCACGGTCGTATGCAAGAGGCCAGAGTCTCATGCCTTTGCCATGCACTTTTGCACCTGGTTCAAGCACCGTGCAGGAGAGAGGCTCACTGGCAGTTCTCCTCTATACTGTGCCTGCTCTGGGTTCTGCAGCACATTGCCTGACCCTGTCAATCAAAGTTCAGGGGGGCGTGGCAACAGCAGGAAGAATGTAGCCTCTAGGAGTAACAGCAACACCCCTGTTGCTCCTAGAGGCTCATTTGCATATCTTACAAATTGAGTTTCCACACAAATAAAGCCACAGATGGGATGGAACCAAGACTCCTAGCTTCTGTTGACCTAAGCACTACAATGATTCTGGTGACAGAAGCCCCGTAAGTCTAACACTTCTGTCTTGAGAGGTTTCTCCACTTTCTATGCCACCCCTTCACTGGATTAAGATGGCAACAAAGTTGATCACTCTGGAGTGAAACAAATTAAAGAGGTTGTCCCGGCTTTTTCTATTGATGACCTATCCTCAGGAAGAGAAAAGGGAGACGGCATGTGCGCACTGCACAAGCAGTCTCCCCATACAGCTAATCCACAAGAGTGCCGGATGTCGGACCCGCGCCAATCCGATAATGATGACCTATCCTGAGGATAGGTCATAAATAGAAAAAGGCCGGACAACCCCTTTAACATGTCCACCTCCCCAATTAACTAGTGTCAGTGATGTAAAAATGCAAAAAATGCAATTTTTCTGTGCCAGTAAGCCTGCAATGTCCTATTTTGCAAATTTTTGCTACAGTTTCTGGTTTGGCTAGTACGAAGCAGCTTTCTTCCTTCTGGAGGAAAGACCATTTACATGCTTTTTTTTCCCATGGTGCATTGTCTGTTTTAATTCTGCAGTGAGAACTGGCTAAATTATTCCTGCAAATAGTATATACTGTATATAGTATTTATCGTATGTGCAGCCAGCCCCAGAAGATCATGCATGGCTGATATTATCTTTTTTTCTTATTATTATTTTGGCATTTGTTTCTAACACAAAAATAAATAAATAAATAGTTCCATAGAAATAAACTCGCCTCCTGCTGATGAAATAGATATGGGCATGAGAGTGCAAAAACATTGTAAGCTGCCAGGAGCATCTACAAGTCAATATGTGGAAACCTTTTTGAAGGTGAAAGCCCCTTTATCTCTGCAGATAGGTTGCTTATGATTTTGCTTTAAGGAGGAAAGATCTCATTTTCAGCTGGTACGTCGCTCGGCCTTGTATCACTCGTGTAAGAGCTCTGTACCAGCATGTGTGTATTAGAGAGCTCCAGCACGGGGACAGAAGCAGATGGCAGGAGTTAGAGGAGCATATTTTAATCCCTCAGTCTTGACGGTGACGCTGATTATGTTCCCACAAGTGCATTATTACAATTTTTGTCTTGAACTTTTGCAGGGTTTGCAACTCAGGTTTTCATAAATATTTCATGCTGGAGCTAGCAGGTATTAATTAAGCAAGCATTCTGCATTCGACTAATGTAAGCCGCTGTATTACGGTGTTTCTTTGAACCGGTCTCATGATGCTTCTGTGTAATGTAATTACATTTTTCTCACACATATGGAGCATAACCTATTAGCAGCTACCATCTGGTAGTTGTGAAGAACCCTTTTTTTCCTTTCATAAAAAGGAATTTGCGTGTTGTAAGATCATTTACATTCATGAATAGATGGTGATTACCACGCGGCATACTGATCTTCTCACCAATGTGATATCTTTGACACAAAGAGGAAATGGTCAAGAGAATTGTGATCACCATCAGAGCAGTACATGGGGCCCGGCCATATGTAACGTGTTTATTTATACGGCCAGTAATCAGTACAATGGTAGGTATATAAATCTGTATACAATTATCTCCCCCTAGTGGTGGCTTCAGGCAGACAGTAGTTTAAAGGGAATCTGTCACTCGCTTTTTGTACACCAAACCATCAGCATGTCGTTATACTGCCAGGGTTAAGCATTTTAACAAGCCTCCCTTGTAGGAAATTTAAAGGAGTTGTGTCACTTCAGCAAGTGGCATTTATCATGTAGAGGAAGTTACTACAAGCCACTTACTAATGTATTGTGATTGTCTATATTGCTTCCTTTGCTGGCTGGATTCATTTTCCATCACATTATGCACTGCTCGCTTCCATGGTTACAACCACCCTGCAATCCATCAGTGGTGGTCGTGCTTGCACACTATAGGAAAAAGTGTTGGCCACCACTGGATGCAGGGTGGTCGTAACCATGGAAATGAGCAGTCTATAATGTGATGGAGAATCCAGCCAGAAAACAAAGCAATATGGACAATCACAATACATTAGTAAGTGGCTTGTAGTAACTTCCTCTAAATGATAAATGCCATTTGCTGAAGTGAGACAACTCCTTTAAGTATTAGCTATAAAGTTACAGTGCACTGTATGTAAACTGCAAAAAAAAAAAGACCACTGGCATCTCATGCATGTGCAGTGAAGCGAGTTCTGCTGCGCATGCTCTGGATGCAGCTGGACTTTGGTGGTTTACATGCAGCATGCTGTATTATAACTTATACCACATGTTACAAAAAAGACTTTAGCAGGGGCTTATTTAGGATGCTATACCCCAGCAGTATAACAACATCTTGGTGGTCCAGGGTACAGACAGGAATTGAAGCTCTCTAAAGGGGTAATTTACATAGTGGAATCATTATTGCATGGGTAAAATAATTATTTCATCAAACAGATATGTCAGGAGAGGTGGCAGGTCCTCTTTAAAGTGTAACTGTCATATTTTTTTTTATTTGTGTAATGTGTAGGAGCAGTGATGCTGACCATTTTTGTAATATACTTTAATTACTGAAATCATACATTTCTACTAGAAAAATAGCCTTAAAGTGGCCCATTTTGAGCCTTAGCAACGCTCCTCTGTCTTCTGTTTACATAATACAGTCAGTGTTGAGCAAGTCTCCACTGTTATGTAAACAGAAGACAGAGGAGCGTTGCTAACATTCAAAATTGGCCACTTTACAGCTATTTTTTATAGTAGAAATGTTTGATTTCAGTAATTAAAGTATATTACAAAAATGGTCAGCATCACTGCCCCTACACATTACACAAATAAAAAAAAAAAATGACAGTTACACTTTAAGCTCTTCAAACGTCACTTTAAAGAGTTAATTTATTAAAATGCCAGGTGGAAATATTGCTGCCCCCCAACGCTGTGACAATACAACCACACACACGGCAGCAATACAAGCGCTCAAGATTATCCCAGTGCCGAACCGTGATTGCTTTTACCCTTGTACAATACAACTGCTCGTTCCTCATTTATAAATGCTGGCAGAACAGCAATGGCTGTCAATGTAATACTAGTCCAGCTTTAAGCTGCAGAGGTTCTTCTCCATTATACAAATGTAAAATCATATATCTGTGTAATGGGGGCTGAATCTATAAAACCTGAATTATTTATCAGAAGGGAATAGTATAGGGGTTAACCAGAAGTCACACTGGAGCGGTATACCATACAAATCAATGACCAGTTGCTATATGGGAAGCGTGTTAACAGCCGGCAGGCCTTTCTGCTGGAGAATAAATGGCTTGCCTCAGTGAAATGTATCTGTATGTAGATATAGAAGTACATACTGAAATATTCATATGTGTATATATGGAAGCAGCAGGCCTATATTTCACTTCCCCCCAGCAAAAATACGATTCCCTGCCAAATTCTATTGACTCTTATCTGCAGCCAGAATACCGGAGACCATTGTGCTGTGTAAGCTGTGATATATGATATATAAAAGCTTCACATAAGCAGCCAGTAAATGATGCATCCACCAGACAGGGGGTGTACATTCAAATTGCAAGACGCCCCAATGTAAAAGCCTGTATGTCCCCCCTGAACACTCCTCCCCCTTTAATTCCCTTGCTTTTCACCAAGTCATCTTTATCTAGAAAAGACTGCAGTCAGCAGATGTAGCCCTTCCTTTTTCAGGATTTGTGACCTATGCAACATGCAGGGTCCTCTGCCGAAGAAGGTACCTCAGGTGGTCTGTCAGAAACAAGTAAAGTATTGTAAAATTCAAATATTACAAAAAATAATTTGAATAGTGATGTCACGAAGCTCATTTCTTTGTGAGAAGTGGGTGCCATGACAGGGAACTGCGATTGCGCCGCCCTCGTCATTCTACCCCTCAGATGCCGCATTCATCGCTGATCGTGGCATCTGACATTTATATTAAGTGTAAAATATATAAATATATATATATAAATATATAAATAAATAAAATATAAATAATTAAAATCATACTTCATCCATTTGATCGCGATGAAGAGCCAGCCGCCGCCATCTTAAGAATGCTATTATTTTCCGTTACAGCCATCTTATAACGGATAATAATAAAGTGAAGTTCGGGTCCCCATTGACTTGAATGGGGTCTGGGTTCGGGATGAAGTTTGGGTCAAGTTCGGGTCCCGCACTTCCTTGGGTTCACTCATCCCTACTGTTGAAATGCACACAGTGACCCATCCAGCGCACAGGGTAACCAAGGGAATTGTACAGTACATTAAAGGTGTATTTTGAGTGGAGATTGGCCCCTTTAGTTTTTGGATCCCATAGCAGCTGCTATGCCTGCTACCCTGTTACTTACTCCCATGCTAAGAAGATTGTGAGCAGACCAGTACCATAAATTACACATAAGAGTTGACAGGTCACTTAGGGTACGGCCTCACGGCCAGGTTTCTGCACGAAAAAGAGAAAACGTATACGGGTCAGATACAACTTCTCCTCTTTTTTTACTTCACTCCTGATTTTGGCTTTCAAAACTACATGAAAATACCTGTCCGTGTGGCTGTACTCTTATAGATTTTTCATTTGGGGACCAAGAGCTTCAAGTTACTCCCCCGCCAACATTAAATGGGATATGGACCTCAAAATGTAATCCTTTTTATGTTGCAGTGAGAATTGTGCAGAATTATCAGTTCTATGGCCCAGAATAACCGATCTATCACAACAATAACAATGGCTTCTCACATGCAGAATCGGCACCGAAGACGGATGACATTGTGCAGTGAGATAGATCACACAATCTTATGTAATACGTGTTATGAGAGTAAGGCTGAAGCCTCGCTTTAATTTCCCAGTGAATTCTTTCTTCCCTTGTGTCTTGAGATTCGCTCTTGAACAATCGTCTTGTCAGCAGTATTAACTAGGAAGTTTGTGAGCGCCGCAGATATTGTACCTTTCAGATAATAGTTGGAAAATACTCTATAATTTATGCTTCACTTTCAGCCGCCCGGGTCAATGAAACTCAAGAAGTGAAAAATGTTCTGCCGCAGCATATCTGTTCCGGCGTAGATCTTTCAAGTGCAGATATTTCGGAATTTGCATATTTACTCCTCAACACTTACAAGTAATCTGCCAAACTGATGAAATTCAATGAGGTGCATCTTTTTGAGCACAAACTCATTTTACTTTACAATTACAACCAAAACCCTTGAGTGCTGAAATGCTGGACGGCATCTCTGTAAATGCTGCTTTCATTTTCTGCAAAAAGTAAATGTATAAATAATCTTCTTCCCTCCATGGATCCGTGTTAGGATGTTACCACCAGGCTGAAAATATGACAAATACTGTGTAATCTATATGCTCTGGACAGGAGAGTGAAAAGAACAACAAATTTTTGAACAGCCCCCCTCCTCCAAGCCACTTTCCGACAATTCCCCTTTGTACAGCTAGGTAAGACCACACAAGTCATACAACCCCCAACCAGTGAATCATGTAAAAGAACATGAATAAAATGCTTTACAGTAATGCGCCCCAGCCCTGTATGTCCACTTAGTGTCCCCTTCACAGTAGAATGCTCTCTTAGTGTTTTCTGTACAGTAGTGATGCTCTTTTTGTTCCCCCACACAGTAGTCATGCTCCCTTAGTGGCCAAACACAGTAGTTATGCCATGTTAGTGGCTCACTTACAGTAATGCTATCCCCGAAGTGTCTAAAAACAGTAGTTATGCTATCTTAGTGCCCCTTTACAGTAGTTATGCCTCCTTAGTGCCCCCTTACAGTAGTGTTTACTAAGTACCTCTTTACACCAGTGCTGCCCCCTTTAGTGCCCCCCTACATTAGTGCTGTTGCCTTAGTGTCCACCTTTACAGTAGTGCTGCTCCCCTAGTGCCCCCGTACAGTAATGCTGACCCCTTAGTGCCCCCTGACACTAGTGATGACCCCTTAGTATCACCCATGCAATACTGCTGCCCCTTAGTGTCCCCTACAGTAGTGCTGCCCCTCTATTGCCCCCTTACAGCAGTTCTGCCCTTTAGTGCCCACCTTACAGTAGTGCTGCCCTGTTAGGGCCCTCTTACAGTAGTGCTGACCCCTTACAGTAGTACTGTCCTCTTAGTGCCCCCCTGCATTAGTGCTGTTCCTTTAGTGCCCACCTTACAGTAGTGCTACCCTGTTAGTGCCCCCTTACAGTAGTTCTGACCTCTTACAGTAGTACTGCCCCCTTAGTGCCCCACTGCATTAGTGCTGTTCCTTTAGAGCCCCCTTACAGTAGTGCTGACCCTTTATTGCTCCCTTACAGTAGTGCTGCCCTTCAGTGCCCCCCTTACAGTAGTGCTGCTCTGTTAGTGTCCCCTTAAAGTAGTACTGCACCCTTAGTGCCCTCCTTTACAGTAATTCTGCTCTCCTAGTGCCCCCCTTACAGTAGTGCTGACCCCTTAATGTCCCCTACAGTGGTGCTGCCCCTTTATTGCTCCCTTACAGTAGTGTTGCCCCCTAATGCCCCCTTACCGTAGTGCTGCCCTTGCTCCCTTACAGTAGAGCTGACCCCAAAGTGCCCGACTACATTAGTTTTGCCCCTTTAGTGCTCTGTTTCAGTAGTGCTGCCCTTTAGCGCCCCCCTTACAATAGTGAAGCTCCTGTAGTGTTAACAAAATAAAAAGTAATATTCACCAAGCCCCATCCCCTCATTACTTAATTACGCCTGCTGAGCTTAGAAGGACTGCACAGGCTGGAGGATGATCCTCAGGCTGTGCGCTCTCCTACTCAGCCCAGCAGCATGATGATGTCCCTGTGTTGTACCTGCTGCTGGCAAGAGTACAGACTGGGATAATAAGGTAGCCGTGTCATAATGGATGACAGACACAGCATCCGGATTCAGGCCCATATTCTGGCGTCTGCCACTACACACACACACACACACATAGTAATCATTACTGCATAGGCCCCACTGCTACTTCGGGCTCCACAGCATCCACTATGGCAGTAGTTCCGCCCCTGACTCTGGACCTTTTTGTAATCATGGGACATGACTCAGGGACTTCATAATCTTCAATCTTTATGTGGCCGTTTTAGGAGGAGTTTGCTTATCACGGGTTTATGATCAAGTTCAGTTGGAGTTATAGCTCTTCCTATGGCAGCTGCAGGCAGCCATAATTTTATCTTTTAAAGAGTACCAGTCAGCAGGATCAGTCCTACTGCCTGGCAGGGTTGATACTGCAGATTAGAATAATACCGGTCCTATGAATATCTTTTGTGGTGTTGCTGAGAAAAAAAGACTTGTTCTTGTCTAGAATTGCAGAAAATATTGAAAATGTGTGCATGCCTCAGCTGGAACTGGAAGGAATTGCATCTCAGAAGACATTGGAATAGGAGAGCCCTGCTTCAGCTGTGCAAGGACATTGCTGGAAAGACTGTGTGTCTCCAACCGAGGTATTTTAGTGCCCTAGGCGAGCACCTACCTTTGCCTACCCGTCGACCCGGCCATGCTCCATCATATGTGTGGACGTGTTTTGTTTTGTTATAGCTTAGTCTATTGCTATAATGACTTCTGCTGAATAGACTCCAGTTTATAGTTACGACATTAGATGTCGCTGTTACTAATACTTTACTTGTAGTCTATCTATGCATTATCTATGATATGCTGTATTTCCTGTACATTGAAGTGAACTCACTGATTTCTTTTTCCTGTCTTTGCCATCCACCTTGTAAGATGACCTTCAGTTATTGCCTGCATGTTCCAATAGACCCAGTTCCTGTTACTCCACAATGTCTGATCTAAACTGACTCTGCTGCACCCAGCAACCATACTCTGCAACATTTTGCACCTTTCTACTTAGTAAAGACTGGAAGTCCTTTCTTTCACCCTTTCCCTTTCTCCTCCCTATTAATCTACACATCACCATCAAGGGCACCTCACCTTCCTCCATCCAAGAGACTTAAAACGGGGTGTGTCGCAGGGCGAGACTACTACTCTCCACATCCCTAATGAGACCTCCTCTTCACAGTGCCAGCCTTAAAAGTGGGGGAGGTTTGGTGGAGAGACCCCAGCCACCATGAGCACCGTGATCAGATCCAGAACTGCTGCTCCCCATGCTCGTTATTGGTTGCTGAAACCCGTCAGTTAAGCACCAAAAGCTCTTGTCTTGTCCTTTCCTGGTAAACTCGGTTTTGAAACAATAATGGGCCCCAAAGGTTTAGCAGAAGACAAACAAATTTGGTCCTGGCTTAGAGGCTTTCACTTAGCACTTGGGCCTACGTATTAGACCATCTGATGATGTCTCCTATGTGTGTAAATGCTAACAATACAGATGAAATGAAATTAGAAGAGGACGTGAACTGAATCATTTCCTATGGTCAGGGGTGCACCACCAATGAGGCGAGGTGAAGCAACTGCTGAGACAAGAGGGGGGCAGCAGAAGGAGGATTATGTTTCTGCAGTATAGTATTGGGAAGCACAGTGGGCACAGTATGTGGTCCTGTATTGCCCTGTATGTTTTATAGCGCTGTATGTAATGTTTCCAAGTATGTCTTTAGCAATTGGGCTGGAGGGAAGGGGTTAGGTTAAGAAATTGGCATTGGGAGGTTGGGGCACCATTTAAGTATTCGCCCCAGGCAGCAGAAAAGCTAGGTGCACCCCTGCCTATAGTGGATCCAAAAAAGCCCAAACCCATTATAACGTATTTTTAAATATCTAATAATTCCTTTGTGGCCAATGGAAAGTTTTATATTTTTTTCTGAACTGTAAGACTAATTGTATACTGTAACTCATTGCCTCAGAAATCAGTTTACTTCAGTGCAAGTTTCTCCAGACGAGGAGACTTTGTTCTTGTTTGGAATTGGAAACTGTACAAATTCTTTGTGCTTATTCTAAAACTAATCTCTAATTTGTAGCAGTCCCTTGTGAAGACTTTTCTCTCTTCGGGAAGCAGCTGACGGCTTAGTTAATGTAAAGCCTCGGCTGTTGCCAGCGCACATCAGTAACTTATATAATAAACATATTTAGGTCCTGTGAGATCTTCGCCTCTATTCTTGACTCCCATACTTCCCTCAGGAGATATGTACACGGCCTGCAGAGTTGTCTGTCTGGCATGCCCACGTTTTGCGTGATCCAGCCTTTGCTGGCTAGGGTTTTATGTGGGCTTCTTATCATAGAGTAACCAACTGATCTGCTCCTTCTGTTACTCTGACTTGCCAGATTTTGTCAAGAAGTCTGCGATTAACATATTTCCTTTTCTGTCGGCTTTGCAGTATTCTTCCAAAGGGGATTAATTTAACATTACTGCCTGTAAATGCCTACATTTAATGTACAGTGTAAGCACAAGTTCTACAGCGAGCAGTAACCTGACAAACTTTGTAACAGGGTTCCTAAATTTTAAATTAAGAGGTGCTGCCGTCCTAGACATTTATACCATATTCCATCTCAAATGCTAGGCGATGCCACTTTATATCTCTCTGGATAACCCTTTTAATACATTAATAATACATAGCTCCTATGCTCCCCCTTGTGGTGGCAGCCAGAAGGTAGAATTTTAAAGGGAGTCTGTCACCAGGAAATTTACTGGTAAATAAGGCACAATGCTTTGTAGGGCTTCTTGCTCAGCTGAATGTTATGATACCTTTAGCAATTCATTGCTTCTATTAATCCATATGCAAATGAGCAGTTAAATGCATGGAGGGTGGGCCCAAGTTACTCTGTGCACCTTTACTCCTCCAGTTTCCTCTCCCAGTCCCTCCCTCTCCTTTTTGATAGACAGTGCTAGGCAAGATGACTATGCATGATTATAGCCCTGTCAAGTATGAAGGAGGAAGGAAGCAGGAGGAGGTAGGGTGCACAGAGTGGCTTAGGCCTGCCCTCTGTGCACTTAACTGCTCATTTGCATATGGACTGAGTACTTTTTCTCCAGAATAAGGAGTAATAACAGATTGCTACATGAATTAGATTTAGCTAAGCTAGACTTGCAAGGTTCCTTTTAAACCATATGGGAGTCTTTTATTAAGTATTAAACACTACATTTGGCATATTTAAGGTGCAGAGTTTGTCGCAAGGGTGTTTTGCAGCAAAATCTGCAACTATTTCCAGCTCACTTCACTTTTCTGAGGTGGCGGAAAAAGGAGGAGTAGTGAAACCAGGTAGACCAGGAACATGAATCTTTAGCAGTTATCGTGGAATAAGATGACAATTGTTTATTTTTTATGTTATAGCCTCTTGAAAAGTACACATGTTCCTTGTAGAGGGAGTCTTTAGTGCAATACTCCCTGTGGAAAAGTATACAAAATACTTCTCCTCCAGATGGAAGAATACTGTCTCTCTAGTGCCACCTGCAGGCAGTACAGAGGGCATCTGACACAGCCGAACAGAACTATCTACAGATGGCTGTTACCGGATTGGAAGTTAAACCAAGTCAAGTTTTCAAAGCAAGGGCTGATAAAAAATTGAGATTCCTTAGTGGTTGAACTTGATAGCTTTTAATGTCTAACTGATAAGATAATGACAAAGCTCGCAAGACAACTTAGGTCTCTTCATCGGGCATAATATAACAAAGTGTCTGAAGAAACCCAAATATATACGAAAGAGCAGAGACATGGTATAAAAAGTGGACATTTGAAACAAACCAGAATAACAAAGAGTTTGGAGAATGAGTCATTAATTAGTTTAATTTTCCAAACTTTTTGTTAATTGGTTGTGTTTCAGGTGTCCATTTATTACACCAGGTCTCTGTATATTAGCGCTTCTTCGGACACTTATTATGCCTGATTAAGAGACCTAAGGTTACTTTCACATCTGCGTTTTTGCTGGATCTGTCATGAATCAGTCTTGATAATACAACCGTCTGCATCCATTATGAAAGGAGCAGGTTGTATTATCTCTAAAATAGCCATGACGGATCCGGCATTAAACCATGGTAAGACAATGGGGGACAGATCAGTTTTCTTTTGTGTCCGAGAAAATGGATCCGCCACCATTGACTTACATTGTGAGTCATGATGGATCCGTCTTGCTCTGCACCCCATCGCGGACAGTAAAACGCTGCTTGCAGCCTTTTTCTGTCTGCGATGGGTACGCAACCAAATGGAATGGAATGCATTCTTGTGCACTACTTTTTGTTCAGTTTTGTCCCCATTGACAATGAATGGTGACAAAATGGAAGCGATTTCCTCTGCTATTGAGATCCTATGAAGGATCTCAATAGCGGAAAGGGAAAGCGCAGGTGTGAAAATAGCCTAAGATGTCTTGAAAGCTTGCTATTTTGTCATCATCTTTTCAGTTAGCCAGTAAAAGGAACCAACCACTAAGGAATCTCAATTTTTTATCTTCCATTTACTGGCTAATACGGTACAGATATACAGTGTTTTTTTACTTTAAAGGGTTTGTGTCATCTTGGACAATGGGGGCATATCGCTAATATATGCCCCCATTGTCTTATAGGTGCGGGTCCCACCACCATGTCCAGAATGGAGCCCCGAAAGTGAAGGAAGCCGCACTGCGCATGTGCTGCCACCCTCCATTCATTTTCTATGGGGCCAGCAAAAATAGCCAAGCGCTGGCTATGAGGAGCCGGCTTGGTGGTGGCCGGACCAGAGTCCTCCAGCCACCACCTTGTGGGGCTCCGTTCTGGATATAGGTGCGGGTCCCATCGGTGGGACCTGCACCTATAAGACAATGGGGACATATCCTAGCGATATGCCCCCATTGTCCATGATGAGACAAACCCTTTAAGGTAAGGGTTGGACATTGACTTAGAGGGTAGCCCCCTATAGGTGGCAGTAGAGGCAGTTTTCTTGATTCTAGAGGAGAGCCATATTCCATTGAAATTATTGGTAATTGTAGTTTGCTAATTATTAAGAATATCAGGTCTATTTTTCTTGTGTGGGTTACTCAACACAGAGAACTTCAGGTTATGGCTTCCTCTTTCTTCCCAACTGGGTACACGAGCAGGTGCATTGGCACTGTGTGCACCTTGAAATCCTTCTCTTTTTCAATTAATTTTCTGACAGAATGCTTTATTGCTGGCTTGCAGTGTAAAACTCATATTAAGTATCTGTCACTATGCAATAATGAATGTTTTTCTGTGCAGTCACTAACCTCCTCCATTGTTCTGTGCACAGCAGTCTGGAGGAGTGATATTTCTGGAAGTGTTCTCGATGAGCACCACACTTGATGGATGATGGCCTCTTTTCTGCACATTACAGGCATTCATATTCAATGTTCTTATTTATTTTCACAATCCAATAACTCCAGAAGGAAGCAGGGAAAGGATATGCCTAAAATGCAGCTATCTGCACATCCACCTCCCCTCCCCCGACCTCGGTAACTTCCTCAGCCTAAAAAGTTTTGTTCAGTTTAGTGATTTGACAGATGGCTTCATCCATCATTGTCTCACTTAGTCAAAACCCTATCCAGTATAGAGAGGAATGGACCATTAAAGTGTGATTAAAACCACGGTGGTGGTTGCCGAGAATTGTCCAACATGTCAAATAGATCCTGTGGACTAACCATCTTTATTGCGCTGGGTAGATCCCACCATTTTATGTAGGACGCTGTAGGGTCTGTAAGTGTTATAAGACACCTTTGGGCAGTGGTTTATACAGAAGAGAGGGGGCCCCATTGCAAAGATCACACTGGACCCCCTTTGCAGTGCTGGGTTTGAAACCCTAGGGCAAAAGGAACTATTATTTGTTTTCCCCTACATCCCCTTTCCATGACCCTTGTGTCTAGTCTACTCCCAACCCTACTGGATAGAAGAGTCCTGCATAGAGTTGATGGGACCAATCAGGACTAAACCTTCTCTCTCTAAAGGTGGTTATACACAGTCAATAGCTGTCAGCCGAATGATCGTTCAGCCAGTGGCTACCTCTAATAGTTCTTTCCCGACTCCCTCATACATATTCAGTACATGTTCGGTTTGGCGGAGTTCATATGCAATGAGGAAAGTGAAGAAGGCTGCTGCCAGACACTTTTGTTGGTGGCTAATCTCCTAAAAGTCCAAAAGATTTTGGTGGAAAAACTTCAGTAAGCCTTCATTTGCCCAACATCATTTGTTGGGGGAGAGTTAGGAGCCCCCATACACATGAGATTGTTGGTTGAGTCTACCGTTCTTGCAAGTTCAGCCAACAGTACATTAACATGTATGGAGGCCTTAAGGACCTCATAATAACTGCATGGTCTACTTCTATGATACTCACGCCCTTGATTGTCAATCTATTGTCTGTGGACATCATGGGACACCAGTTGGTGTCCAAACGATGTATATATTTGATTTTTTTTCTATTGCTTTCCCTCAAGATTTGGCTTGAAACTATGCCCAGACCAACCATCATTTCAAGATCCACATGTCTTTGTGCTTGGGTGCCTACACAGAACCAGGATCTAAAGCAGTGCCCTTGGAAATAACACTTGCAATATAGTTTTTCAATAACTTTCAATTCTTGAAAACCTTAGGAAAAGCTTAAAGGAGCACTCCTTTCTATGCCTTGTGCAAGGTCTGAAGGGTTGGAGCACAACACAGGGATATAAAGAGAATCATAGAGAATCTCTGCGTCATGAACCGCCCTTCAGGTCCTGCATTAGGTATCACACCGTATACCAGTTTTGCCCAGAGTGTTCCTTAAATTAGAACTTGACTTTTTGTTCTCCTGCAAAATAAAGCATACAGTATTTACCGTAAAGAAAGTGACATTTGCTCTGAGCAATATTCAGACCCATAAACATGGTTATGACTTTTCTAGGGGGTATAGAGCTACGGTTCGTCAGATGAATTGATTTTGTGAACTCATCTTCCTGTTTAGGTTTGAACTGTGCCTATGATAAGAGTAATAGGCATCATATGTGTTGGTCTGTACAAAAACAAAAAGTATCTTTTATTTCTCTAAATTTTAGGTTTGCATTGTCCAGAAGAAAGACACCGAAACAATGTATGCCATGAAGTACATGAATAAGCAGCAATGCATTGAGCGGGATGAGGTTCGGAATGTATTCAGAGAGTTGGAAATCCTCCAGGAGATCGAGCATGTCTTTTTAGTCAATCTTTGGTAAGTGGACCTTCTTTAAAGGGACACTTCCACCATTTTTTTTTAAATCAAAGCCTATATTTTAATATTCTGTTTATGTATATAATTTATATATGTGATTTTTTTTCTACTTTCTATTGTTCTGGCTCTTTAATGGGGTTGACTCACTTCAGACATTGGTGGCATATTGCTAGGATATGTCACCAACAGGGCGGATTGGCCATAGACCTTACAGGGAAGTTTCCAGGTGGGCCGATGCCCAGAAAGCCGCCTGGGCCCTCTTAACAGCCGGCCAGTGAAAGTTTTTGGGGATGTATTTTGTGCTGCTGGCAGTATTTTGTGATGTACTGTGGTATTTGGCTCTGTTGGGATGGTATAATGTGCCACAATATGGTATTGCTGGTCCTGCCTTCCATCAATTTGGACCCAACTACAAAATGGGGCCACTTTCAGTATTTTTCCAGGGTCACTTTAGATTCCCAGTCCACCCCTGGCCACCAATGTCATATAGGAGCAATGGCTGCGCTTGTACGGTGCACTCTCCATGCATTTCTATGGCATGTCTGAAAATAGCAGAGCACGCTCACTTGGCTATTTTCAGAACTCCATAGAAGTGAATAGAAAGGCACACCATGCATGGACAGTGTGCTCTTTTTTACTTTGGGGGCTCAGTTCAAGAGATAGGTGCAGATTAGAGATGAGAGAATCTTCAAAGATTCTCTTTGGCGAATATTCGCCAAATTTTTAAATAGATTTGCTTTAGATACAAATTTATTCGGTCCAAGTTGCGTTAAAAAATATTTCTTATTCTGGTCATGTTCTGCAAACGTTCCCGCACAAATAACGAACATACAGTCTAGCGTTGTTAAAGGTACGCTACTTAAGTGAATAGGTACGCATTAGCGTACAAACTATCAGATGCGTACAAAGATTTTAGAACATTCAAGAAGATTTGTTCAAAGCGAATCTGAAAAGATTCGGATTAGCTTCAGCGTAGGAAATAACGAAGGTTCGTAACGAATATACGAACTGGCGAATAGATTTGCTCACCTCTACTGCAGATCACAGAGGGACTGATCTCATTTCCTAGAAATATGCCACCAATGTCTGAGGTGACACAACCCCTTTATCTTCCTCTTTCTTTGAACTTTTTGCATGGCAGACACCATCACTTAAAGGGGTTATCCCTTGACTAATGTAAAAAATGAAAAACAGACATCATATAGTACATGACCGTCTCTTTCCAACAAAGCTAGAACCAGCCCTGTACCTCACATGGATCCAGAGATCTCCACATTCATTGCTCTGCTAGATTTATATCAAGCTGAGAGCTCAGGGGGAGTGTCTTTTCTGCTTCAGCTAAGGGTGCGTGTCTATGCATTCCTATCACAACTCAGGGGGCGTGTCTATGCTCTTCCTATCACAACTCAGGGGGCATGTCCAAGCTTTCCCTATCACAGCTCAGGAGGCAGTTGAAGGATGAAACTGAGCATGTGCGGCCTTCTCAGTGAGCAGGTCAAAGAAATAAGAAAAAAACAAACAGCAGGTGACGCTATACAGAAATATTTTATTGAATAACTCATTGGCTATGATAAATTTTTAATTACATGCATGATGGAAGTATCGCTTTAATTTAAGATTTAATTGTGATGCCATCCGTTGTTGCCAAGGTTGTTCCACTGTGATTTTTCTAACCTCTTCAAGGGGTTTTCAGGAATTAAGTTTTTGTTATGGCTCCAATGTTGCCTATAACCATCCAGTAATAATGAGTATAAAAAGCCATATCTCTGAACATTCTCCCACCAGCACCTTCTTGGGGTTCTTAATTTAGCCCTAATAAAGGGACCCCTCATCAACCTATTTTCCACAGATATTCTAATTTGGTGCCAGTAAATCCCTGAAAAGGTTAAATACATGTGTGTCATGGCCCAGGCAACTGGGAGATAGCACATTAAAATAAATCTAATTTTCAGAACTGAAGGCCGCACACATCGTCGACATTGATTAAACACTGGGCAAGACATAGTCCCTGATTTCTGATGTCTGGGAGCAGCATGGTACATTAGTCCTGCCATGGACGTGACGTATATCAGGTTTGCTGGAGGAAAAACCACTGATATTTGATTTTTAACTAACACAATAAGCAGGACGCTCTCACTATCGATACCGCCTGTCTGCCGCTGATTCATCGCCCCTTGTGACTGTTGTTTTCATTTTATATGGCGGCATTATGTTTTATGACATCTTTTATGATCTTGCACTGTACCTGAGAATCAGCAAGAGAAATGCCTTTGGAAATGATGGCACAATCATTTTTATGTCTAGACCTAACAAATTATTTTAGCCCTTTATACGTTCTGTATATCGTCTACCACTGCTGAACTACATTTCCCAGCACTGCAGCCAGTCAAGTCAAAAAATAATGAAGATGTTGGTCTTGAAAAATTGTTTTAAAGTGTAACCGTCATTATTTTTTTTATTTTTGTAATGTATAGGGGCAGTGATACTGACCATTTTTGTAATATACTTTAATTCCTGAAATCGTACATTTCTATTAGAAAAATAGCTCTAAAGTGGCCCATTTTGAGCCTTAGCAACACTCCTCTTGCTAACAATGACTGTGTTATGCAAACAGAAGACAGAGGAGTGTTGCTAAGGCTCAAAATGGGCCACTTTAGAGCTATTTTTCTAATAGAAATGTACGATTTCAGTAATTAAAGTATATCCTAAAAGTGGTCAGTATGACTGTCCCTATACATAACAAAAAGGTATGGCAGTTACACTTTAAGGGGTAAATCTTTTTGTTATACTGTATATTAAAAGGGTATTCCTGTAATAGTCTTGAAGAGATTGGTGGGTGTCTAATTGCTGGGACCCTCACCAATCCTGAGAATGGGGGTCTCTCGCCCTCATTTGGAGCAATGGTTGAGCACATGCACTACTGCTCCATTGAAACTCTATGAGGCTGCTGGGGATAGCCGAATAGCTGAGCACTGTACTCAACGCCCCACATGCTCAATCATTTAATCTTAATCATTTATTCTCTGACCTGTTAGAAACGTACATGATGTGAACTGTAGTGAAGGTATTCTTCTCACCAGCGACTGTATTTGTGAGTGATAACCTCCCTTCAGATCCTCAGCTGTGTCATGTGACCAACACTCTGATCTCCAATGAACACAGAACAGAAAGTCAATTAGTTCTCTATTAATTCCTATAAGACTGACATTGAGACCCCCATAGGAATACATAGAGAAACTGGCTTCCTGTCCACACATACGATGCTGTGTTATTTGGAAAGTCAGAGTACTGGTCACACAACACAGCTGAGGAGGTTATAACTCATAGGGAGGTTATAACTCATAAATACAGTCACTGGTAAGAAGATTATCCTGACATTGGTGCACTTAACTGCTCATTTGCATATGGATTACAAATATTATTTCTCCAGAATGAAGCAACAGATCGCTAAGTGAAAGGTATCATTACATTTAGCTCAGCTAGTCCTACAATGCATGGTGCCTGGTTTAGCGGTGAATTTTCTGGTGACAGACCCCCTTTAAATGGAATAATCAGTAATTAAACACTACCAATAAGTCATCAGACACGCCATTAAATTCAGAGTGATATATTGTAACATTTTATGGTTTCAGGTATTCTTTCCAAGATGAAGAGGACATGTTTATGGTTGTGGACTTACTCCTGGGGGGAGATCTTCGATATCATCTACAGCAGAATGTCCAATTTACAGAAGAGACTGTCAAGTTGTATATCTGTGAAATGGCCCTGGCATTAGATTACCTAAGAAGTCAACATATAATCCATCGGTACAGTAACCAGAAAACATCTTATATTCGTGATGAAAATATCATTATATTCTACTGCCTCTCAGGCCGGTTTCAAATGGCTGTGTGCAGGCTATGTGATGGTTGTATTTGCCGGACCGACCACGGCTGGTGATTTAGGGGGCGCCTTTACATGTTGCAGATTTTGTTGCAGAAATTTTCGCGACTGAAGATCCAATGTTCTTGCCGCCCCATTCACATACACAGAACTGATTGAAATTTTCACAACAAAATCCACAGTGTGTGAAGGCAACCTTATGTTCCTGCTCCAAACTGACATCATGCAGTGAGTACAGTACAGTAGTAGACAGCAACACAATGCCTACTTCACCTCATTGGTCACAGTGCATTAAGGAAAATATCCCTTGAAGATACAAAAGTCTCTAGTCTTCTGCTAAATTTAGGAAAATTCTCTTTTGCCGTGAGAACTTGTTGGACATCCAAAATGGGTGTCATTTACAGTCCTGAATTGCCATGGCCGGCCATAGGTTGGACAAAGCCCCATTCAGAGCTTTGCTTCCCTCCCGATATGGCGTTCAGTCATACAGTATACAAATACCCATAACATACAGTACCTGATCATATGCACCATGCAGAACGATGCCTAAATAACATTGCAATACCTGGGTCAATAAACATTGCCATAATGATGCATAATTAATAATGCTATACCCCGTGCCATCATCACTCTACACTATGAAAATACAAGACATTCACGTGCCTAAATAGTAATGCCGCACAATGTCAATACCACTATATAGTGCACAAATAATACCAATAAATAACATGCAGTATCTTATAGTGCTGTGGGAACATTAACAGCTTCCAAGCACATTGTCATCAGTTATAACATGGTACAAAGAATTTTTTTTTTTAAGAAACCTGACAATAAGGCAAATTAAAGTGGCTTTCCTGGAGTAAAATAATGATGACCAATCGTCAGGATAGGCCATCCATATCTGAAAAGTGGGATGCACCTCCCGACAACCTGCTGATCAGCTGTTTGAAGAGGCTGTGGTTCTCCGGAGAGGGCTGCGGTCTCCTCTCAGCTTACCAAGCACAGCGCCAAACATTGCATAGTGGCTGTGCTTGGTATGGCAGCCCAGGTCCATTTATTTAAATGGGTCTGAGTTGTCCCTAGACTATGTGATTGATGAACTTGACATCACTGGACTAGGCAGTGGCTATGGCGCTCCAGACTCTTCAAACAGCTGATCAGTGAGCGTACCGGGAGTCCGATCCCCACCGACCAGATATTGATGACTTATCTTTAGGATAGGATAGGTCATCAATATTACAGCGCTGCACAACCCCTTTAAGGGAAGAACCATGCTCACCTGCTGCCTGGATTAGTTCAGCTTTTATATCCTTTGTATTTCCTTTATATCCTTTGTATTTCAGAGGTAAATAAGCTGTCAGATGTCAGTTCCCAATCCTGTGAATATCTTTACTCTCCCCCGTTCTCTGTCATGTATTAGTTGCTGTCTAGTACCATACAGTAAATCTCTTACACCTTCCACTCACCTATACACACATCCAGGGGCGTAGCTATAGGGGAAGCAGGGGAAGCAGCTGCTTTGGGGCCCAGACCCACAAGGGGCCCCCTCAAGAGGGAGACTAAAAGATTTTATTGTCAGGGCCCCCTCAACAGTATTATACAATGACATTATATACAGGGACACTATAGGAAACGGATGGAACGGCTGTCAGGGAGAGCTCAATCTTGACTAGCCACAAGACTGAGGGTTGCATGTGAGTTGGGGGTTGCGAAGAAGTTTCTGGGGGGGGGGGCCCGTTCAAAAATTTGCTGTGGGGCCCAGTTAGTTGTAGTTACGCCACTGCACACATCTCATGCATGTATTCACAGCGGCCGGGCTCACATACATTAAATCATCCAGGTGTTACTTTGTAATGAATATCATCTCTCACTACATACAATGTTGCACAGAGACACACAATATGGAGGATATGCCATTTATTTGAAATGACAACGTCTTGTACCCTGTAATTTTGTCTTTGTTTAGGGAAAAATATGGCAGGAAAATGCAGGGATAGACTATAGCAAAATAAACCTCTAGGACGAAAGCTAAAAATCCAGCTTTGCCTTGTATAGATATAGCAAAGCTTCAGATCCTAGATACGAAGTCACTTCGCTCAAAACTTTGTTATAATGCTGTGCGGAGATTTGTCTCATTAAAATGTATGGGCCCTGGCGAGGCGAATTCGTTGTCACCGAAGTCTTGCTGGCTTTAATTTTAGAACTTGAAATCCATTTTTAAAACTTGGTTCCGAAGTCGGCTTTGGTACTGAGGTGCCAGTCGGTACCGAAGCTGACTTCGGATACCTGTTTTAAAATTGTTTTCAAGTTTAATAATCAAATGCCCAAGTTATTCACTGAAGGTTTGCAAGACTTTGGTGATAACGAATTCGCCATCTATCCGTTTTTGACAGCTGTTAAAAATGGATGAATTTCATAGGCTTTTTTACTTAAACATCCAAACCCTTGCAGTGCCCTTAATATACATAATGCCCCACGTAGTGCCCTCTGGACATCAACTAGGCCCCATAGTTCCTCCTGAGCATGAAATGGCCCCATAGATCCCCTGGATATCAAACGGCCCCCGTAATATCCCATGGACATACAATGGCCCCCATAGTGTATCCAGTATCAATAATGCCCCACATATTCCCCCTCAATATCAATAATGCCCCCTATATTTCCCCCAAGTATCAATAATGCCACCCTTAGTGCCCCCTAGTATCAATAATGCCCCTCATATTGTAAGTGCTAACAAAAAAAGTTACATGTCATTAGATGAGTGGAATCTTGTCTAAGTGGCCATTAAAATGACCAGTTGATTTCAATGGGATCCATCTGGCAGTGAAAAAAGACAAAAATAGGACCTGTCTTATTTTTTGACAGTCACTATTCGGCCATGTGAATAGACCCATAGACTTTAATTGGTTCTGAAAACGGTAATGTGACAACCATTTATCACTAACGTGTTCCACAAATCTGCATAACCTACTGCACGTATGAGATATGCGAGCAATTCTACAATATATTGTACAGGATGTTTTGGGCTGTAAATTGTGCTGTCACTTCCTGCTATATAGGAGGGAGAGAGCTGCATTCTTCAGTGTCTGGGGACAGTGCTGTTCTCATAGTTCCAAAAATGCTCATCTGATCCCTAGTCGGTGGTGGGATAAATGTCTATATACATGAACTACAGTTGGCTTAGGGTGAAAAAAAATTTCCCATTTCCAAATGAACTGCAATTACATACAGGGTGAGTAACAAGTCTCAGGACACCCTTTTATTTCAGAAACAAAAGGGAAAATGAAATATCTGAATGCCCCAGCAAATCATGGGTGAGGGGGCCTATCCTTTAGGCTGTGTGTGGAACATGGCTGCCATGTTAAAAGCCGCCATATTGGATCAAGGGGACGTTTTTCCAATAGGAAGGAGATCATGTTGCATATCAAAGAAGATCATAATTTTCTCAGAAATCGATTGCTGCAATCTATTGTGGTTCAAAAGTTAGCAACAAAGAAAGTTGCAACAACAACCAGGAACGTTCCCTGTGATGCAAAGCTATTTGACATGTTCAATATGTTGTCCCCGATGCTGAACACAGAACCTAGAAGTTTGAAGTTTTGAACTTTCTGTGTTGATATCCTTTGAACCACAAGATATTGCAAATCATCATGATGCAGCAATCGATTTCTGAGAAAATTGTGGTTTTCTTTGATATGCTACATGACCCCCTTCCTATTGGAAAAATTTGCCCTTGATCCAATATTCCCAAAAACAATATTCCCTCCACACATGAGGTTAAAAAAATACCAGTATCTGAGCCTTTGCTGACAGTGATGGAGTGCTTATTTTCTGATTCAGTAGGCTAGTGACTTCCGCATTATAGTCAGATCATAGTGATTATTTCACATTGTATTCAGTCAGGGTGAGACGTCTGCAGTGGGCGCACACTGACAGTTCTATCACTCAGCACTGACAGCAGTATTGCTCTTTAAAACCTAAATTAAAGTGCCCCCATAGCCCCCTCTCATAGTTCTGATATCTTACTTTTCTTGGCTGGTAATTTAAAGGGAGCCTGTCACCAGGAAAATGCAGTGTAATCTACCAGCAGCAGGGGGAGCTGAGCAGACTGAAAAAGATCCAATAAAACTTGTAATTTATACATTTAAATTCCTGCTCATTCTAAGCTTTGTAGTCCAGGAGGTGGTCCTATCAGTGATTAACAGCTATCTCTGTACACACAGTCATAGAGGGCAGGAGGCTGTCAGTCACTGATAGGACTGTCTCCTCATAAAGGGAAAGCTGTCAATCACTGATAGGACCGGCTTCTCATAGAGGGAAGGTTTTCAATCACTGATAGGACCTCCTCCTCATAGAGGGAAGGCTATCAATCACTGATAGGACCTCCTCCTCATAGAGGGAAGGCTGTCAGTCACTGATAGGACATCCTCCTCATAGAGGGAAGGCTGTCATCACTGATAGGACCTCCTCCTAATAGAGGGAAGGCTATCAATCACTGATAGGACCTCCTCCTTATAGAGGGAAGGCTGTCATCACTGATAGGACCGTCTCCTCATAGAGGGAAAGCTGTCAATCACTGATAGGACCTCCTCCTCATAGAGGGAAAGCTGTCAATCACTGATAGGACCTCCTCCTCATAGAGGGAAAGCTGTCAATCACTGATAGGACCTCCTCCTCATAGAGGGAAAGCTGTCAATCACTGATAGGACCTCCTCCTCATAGAGGGAAAGCTGTCAATCACTGATAGGACCGGCTTCTCATAGAGGGAAGGTTTTCAGTCACTGATAGGACCTCCTCCTCATAGAGGGAAGGCTGTCATCACTGATAGGACCTCCTCCTAATAGAGGGAAGGCTATCAATCACTGATAGGACCTCCTCCTTATAGAGGGAAGGCTGGCATCACTGATAGGACCGTCTCCTCATAGAGGGAAAGCTGTCAATCACTGATAGGACCTCCTCCTCATAGAGGGAAAGCTGTCAATCACTGATAGGACCTCCTC
This sequence comes from Rhinella marina, assembly GCA_900303285.1. Taxonomy (NCBI): domain Eukaryota; kingdom Metazoa; phylum Chordata; class Amphibia; order Anura; family Bufonidae; genus Rhinella; species Rhinella marina. The sequence goes on from ONZH01000361.1 coordinate 76,752, forward strand.
CTCATAGAGGGAAAGCTGTCAATCACTGATAGGACCTCCTCCTCATAGAGGGAAAGCTGTCAATCACTGATAGGACCGGCTTCTCATAGAGGGAAGGTTTTCAGTCACTGATAGGACCGTCTCCTCATAGAGAGAAGGCTGTCAGTCACTGATAGGACCTCCTCCTCATAGAGGGAAGGCTGTCAATCACTGATAGGACCTCCTCCTCATAGAGGGAAGGCTGTCAGTCACTGATAGGACCTCCTCCTCATAGAGGGAAGGCTGACAATCACTGATAGGACCTCCTCCTCATAGAGGGAAGGCTGACAATCACTGATAGGACCTCCTCCTCATAGAGGGAAGGCTGTCAATCACTGATAGGACCTCCTCCTCATAGAGGGAAGGCTGTCAATCACGATAGAACTGGCTCCTCATAGAGGAAAGGCTGTCAGTCACTGAAAGGACTGTCTCCTCATAGAGGGAAGGCTGTAAATCTCTGATAGGACCGTCTCCTCATAGAGGGAAGGCTGTCAATCATGATAGGACTGGCTCCTCATAGAGGGAAGGCTGTCAGTCACTGATAGGACCTCTTCCTCATAGAGGGAAGGCTGTCAGTCACTGATAGGACCTCTTCCTCATAGAGGGAAGGCTGTCAGTCACTTATAGGACCGCCTCCTGGACTTCAAAGTCCAGAATGAGCCGGAATTTAAATGAATAAATTACAAGTTTTACTGGATCTTTTTACATAAAACTACATATCAATCTGCTCAATTCCTCATGCTCTGTAACATGGTACCTTGAGCTCATGTGACAACTTTCCTATAAAGAGGGTTTCCAGGACTTAACTATTGACTATGGGTCATCAGTATCAGACTGGCATTGGTCTGACTCTTGTCGGCTACCACAGTGAGCTATTATCCTGGACTGTAGCGCCAGAACAACACTGCTCCATACACCACCTAGTGGCCGTGCCTCATTACTGCAGTGCTGCTCCCATTCTTTTGAGAGATTAGTTATCATATACAATAATTGTACAGGTTTTTCTATGTCTTTATTTTTTCGACCAGAGTTTTTTTTTCTGGTAAAGAATCTGTAACTTGTCATTTCTGATATTCCACAGTGCAGTTATTGTAGCCAAATACTTTTTGAGTAATGAACGCATGTGATATAATGAACAATAGGATAACATTCATTTTAATATGTTGCAGAGACGTGAAGCCAGACAACATCCTGCTTGATGAACAAGGTCAGCAGACAATACCACGAGTTGGTCCCACAAGCTCTCTCGTGCTTCTTATTACATAAAACAGTAGTAGTTATTCTTCATTATAACAGCCTATCTCATTATTTCATTTTGCTATGAAGAATTTGCCTCCACCCCTCGACATGATGGAGTCTGTAGTGTGAATACTGCTGCTATCACATGGGTTTTATAGGGGCCTCCACATTGATGACGTATCCTCAGGATAGGCCGCGAATTTCTGATCAGCTTTGTCCATTGTGTAGCCCACACAGAAGACCACTGCAGTGTCCTGAGGATAGGCCATCACTTGGAAAAGCCTGGACAAGCCCTTTAAAACAGGCACATTTTGAAGTTTGTACTGCAGTATGGCTGAAATATCTGGACTTCCTGTGGCTCAACTGAACCAAACTGAGACAACCATAGAACCTGAGCTTTGTATCTGTAATATGGCTCCTCACATGTGCTCATATTATGGGGGTGTGAAAATGGCTTAAAGCTTCACGCTCATGGCAGAACTTAAGCACATGGATTCCGGTACAGCTGTGGAATGCCATGGCATCTGATGGAACAGACCACACAAGGGTTCGGGAAGGTCCCATACACTTATTATGTCTCCATACAACTTATCTGAAGTACAGAGGCGTATTATGGTTGTGTATATGAAACCACTGCCCATGACATCATGATGCGCTAGAGTAAGATACACATGTCATCATCTGCAACAGTTTTTCTCTTTAAGGGCTCATGCACATGACCGTATTTATTTCGCGTTCCACAAAAAAAAGGATCCGCAAAAAATACGGATGACATCGGTGTGCATTCCGTATTTTGTGGAACGGAACAGCTGGCCCCTAATAGAACTGTACTAACACTGTCCGTAATGCGGACAATAATAGGACATGTTCTATGGTTTTACGGAACGGAAACACAGACATACGGAAACGGAATGCACACGGAGTAACTTCCGTTTTTTTTTTGCGGACCCATTGAAATGAATGGTTTCGCTTACGGTCCGCAAAAAAAACGGAACGGACACGGAAAGAAAATAGGTTTGTGTGCATGAGCCCTAATCCAAATTGGAGAGAGAGTGCCTCATTCACACGTCAGTGTTTTGGTCAGTGATTTCCATCAGTGATTATGAGCCAAAACCAGGATTGGAGCCTCCACAGACATAATGTATATAATGTGTTTAGAGCCGCACCTGGTTTTGGCTCAAAATCACTGGTGGAAATCACTGACTGAACACTGACTGTGTGAACGAAGCATTACCGGGGTTTTCTGGTTTCAGTAAGAAACAACACTGAGGAATAAGCTGCAATAAAAATCTGAGCAGTACTTATGCTGGTTCACATCATGTTTTTCCTGTCCATTTAACATATACAAAAAACATATACGTTAAACGGATGCCTCAGACTGATGGCATACAGTGGCATCCGTTCCCCATAGAGTTCCATTGTAAAAAAAAAAAAAAAAAAAGTATAGGTTTTTTTTTACCAGACTGTGCAGGATACAAGAACATGGTGTCCTGCATTTTTGTATCCTTTTTTTTTCTAAAGTGTACGTCAAATGGAGGCATAAAACGTCAAGTGAACCCACCCTTACCTAGTAAACCAGCACTGCCGCTCTGGTCCTCTGGTGCACTGCTGAAGTCAATGACTGGTTGAAACAGTCACATGTTGTCGATGTGACCTCACCGATGCAGCCAGGTAAACTGAGCAAGAGTGCTGGTCTATTAGGTAAGTACTGCTCAGTTCTTTATTGCAGCTTAGGCCGGTTCACAGTTGCATTTGGAAACCAATAGTGGATCTCGCAGTATCCGGCATTGCCAGATACGACTGTGTACTGCCAGATCCCTATTGACTATAAAGAGATTCTGCCACTTTCCTGCATATATGGGAAACGGCTGGACAAAAAACCTTTCTGTGCAGCGGTTCTTGTCAGGCAGACCGGATCTGCGCTAGGTCCCATTATAGTTAATGGAGCTCTGGCGGTACACACTGCCAGAGACAATGAACTCCAGTTGCCAGACCCTCAGCTAGATCAAGCTACTGGATTCCAAACGGAACTGTGAACAGGTCCTAATTCCCCAGTGGTATCTGGTTTCTTATTCAAACTGGACAACTCTAATGGTATTATATGGGGTTATTCCAGAGGCGGATTGGCCATAGACCTTACAGGGAAGTCTCCTGGTGTTCCGATGCCCAGAGAGCCACCTGGGCCCTCCTCACAGCCGGCCAGAGGAAGTTTTTGGGGATGTAATTTGTGCTGCTGGCAGTATTTTGTGATGGACTGTGGTATTTGTCTCTGTTGGGGCAGTATAATGTGCCACAATATGGTATTGCTGACCCTGCCTTCCATCAATTTGGATCTGATTACAAAATGGAGCCACTTTTTGTATTTTTCCAGGGCCACTTTAAGTTCCCAGTCCGCCCCTGGGTAATTCACTAACATAATTCATGTAAGGCAGGGTAAGCTTTCTTGCGCTGGTTTTGCTAGTTATTATAACCAAAATACATTGAAGTATAAAATTCTTGTAATCAGTAAGCTATGGGAAGTTTGGATTTCACATGCATTTTCTTTTTCTTTTTTTTCATACAGAGCTTTAATTGATTCTCTGGTTGTTTTTTTTTTTTCCGGTTCAGTTTTATTCTTTTTCATCAGTCAGCATTTCCACAACATTACTTGTAACACATGCAGGGGTGTTCGGAATAACTAATTGGGTGTTTGCATACTGCTACAGTGCTTCTTTCTTGGCTGAGAACTTCCTGTTCTGTCCTGATCCGCAGGTCACGCTCATCTCACAGACTTCAATGTAGCAACAATCATTAAAGACGGTGAAAGAGCCACTGCACTGGCTGGAACCAAGCCATACATGGGTAAGGAAGGTTACATTGTAACCATTATGCTAATGTATCCAGTCTCTGTAGTTCTAAAACTAATGGACCATGTAGGTCAGTGATAGACACAGAAAAAGGGGGGTGGGTGTCCTACTGCAAAGATCAAGCTGAGCCCCTTATCATAGTGCAAAGTTGTGTCACCCAGGACAATGGCTTCTGGTGTTTGCTTCAAGCTAAAAAAGGTTTGCTGGGATTACAAAAACATGGCTGCTTTTTTTTCAGCCCCACACCTGTCCATGAATTGTTTTTTTTATTGCACTCAGCTCAAATGAAGTGAATGGGGTAAAGCTGCAATACCACACACAACCTGTGGACAGATATGGTGATGTTTTTAGGAAGAAAGCAGCCATATTTTTTCTTATCCTAGAGAACTCCTTTGATGCCCTTTCCATGAACCTTGAGCAAATTCCCCACATCCCTTGTCTACTAATACTGCAGTTCTCCTGTAGATAGCAGCCCTGAACAGGATATATCCACCAAACCAGCAAGGTCCTTCAATGGCCCCATAGTAGCCACATGGTCTAGGGCAGTGTTCCTCAACTCCAGTCCTCAGGACCCACCTAATGGTCACGATTTGAGAATATCCCACAGAATGAATACCTGTGGTAAGTCTTGGTGAACTGACACTAATTGTATCACCTGCTGAATACTAAGGAAATCCTGAAAACCTGACCGGCAGGTGGGCCCTGAGGACTGGAGGTGAGGACCACTGGTCTAGGGTATGTACGCCTTAGTGGTAGGTCATTTAGAACTGAGCTAGCCTGTATATCATCAAAATGTACAACCCCTAATTCCAAAAAAGTTGGGGCGCTGTGTAAAACTGATATAAATGTAAATAAGAACAGGATGCAATGATTTCCAAATCTCACACACTTATTTTATTGACAGTAGATCATAGAACACATATCAGATGTTGGAAGGGAGACATTTTACCATTTCATGAAAAAAAAACAATAAATCATTTAGATTTGATGGCAGCAATGTATTTCAAAAAAATTTGGGACAGGGCTATGCCATTGTGTAGCGTCCCCTCTCTTAACAACAATCTGTAAACATCTGGGAAGTGAGGAGTGGACTTTTGGGAGAAGATTGTAGCTGCTCAACAGTCCTGGTTGTTCTTTGCCAGATTTTTTATTTCAATAGGTGCCAAATGTTTTCGATTGGTGAAAGGTCTGGATGCAGGTGGCCAGTTCAGCACCCGGACTCTTCTTCTGAGAAGCCATGCTGTTGTGATAGATGCAGTATGTAGTTTAGCATTGTCTTGCTGAAATATGCAAGGCCTTCCCTGAAAGATATGCTGTCTGGATGGGAATACAGTATATCTGTTAACTTTCCAGATGTGTAAGCTGCCTATACCACAGGCACTGATGCACCCCATCAGAGGTGCACCGATAGCATGCTGGATGGTCCCTCTTCTCTTTAGTCTGCAGAACACGGCGTCCATGGTTTCTACAATGAATGTCTAATTTTGATTCATCTGATCACAGAACCGTTTTCCATTTTGCCTCAGTCTATTTTAAATGAGCTTTGCCCAGAGGATCATGTGGACGTATCGCTTCTTCTTCGCATGATACTGCTTTACAGACAATGATTTCTGGAAGTGTTCCTGAGCCCATGCAGGCATTTCCAGTACAGAAGCATGCCTGCAGTGCCGCCTGAGGGCCAGTAGATCACAAACATCCAATATTGACCATCGACTTTGTGCCTTGCACACATGGATTTATCCAGATTCTCTGAATCTTTTGATTATATTATGGACTATAGATGGTGGAATATTTAAGGCCTTTGCAATTTTACATTGAGGAACATTTTTCTGAAACTGTTGCACAATTTTTTAGCAGATTGGTGAACCTCTGCCCATCTTTCCTTTTGAGAAACTCAAAAAGATGATAAGTTGTCCATCTAAACGTAAATGTCCATCTAAACGTAAATGTAGTAATGGAGCTCCATTGATGTAATGCTATTTAGATGTCTTGACTGCATGAAAGTCTATCTTCAGTTCTCCAGAATATTTGAATGCTATATAATGTAAAGGGTTTGTATAGGATTGGTACCAACATATCAGTCACAATCCACAGACAAGTCTAGCACAGTTTCTAAATGAAAGCAGTCATCTTTTTCTAATACTAGACAAACCCTTTAATAGTTTATACTTTAGTGTATGCAATATCGACCTGCAATTTTATTAAAAAAAAACATTTTTCTAAATTATATGTAATTAAAATTAAATGTATATATTAATATTTATTCTAAATATCATGAAAACTAATAGCTAATTATTACTTAGAAAATCCAGCCAACGTTGAATTAGTGCTGGAAGGGTCGTTACTGTGCAGAGGTCTGGGGTAATTTTCACTACATAAATGGAAAGAAATTCCATAACAAATGTTTAGATCATGTATGGCTGTAAAAGATCTACAGCGAATTGTACTCAAGTATCAAAATCTGTTTAAAGGGGTTCTTCTGGATTTACATATTGATTACCTATCCTAAGGATAGGAAACCAATATGAGATTGGCAGGCATCCGACTCCCGGTATTCTTGCTGATTAGCTGTATGAAAAGTCTTCGGTGTTCCGTGAGTGCTTAGGCCTCTTCCTAGGCCAGTGACGTCACATTTATCAGTACCATGGCCTAAGCACATTCAAATGAATGGGGCTGAGCTGCAGTGCCAAGCACAGCCACTATACAATGTACGGCGCTGTGTTTGGTAAGCTATGAGGAGGGGTACCGGGAGTCAAATTCTCGCCGATCCCATATTTATGACCTATGCTCAGGATAGGTCATCAATATGTAAATCTCTGAGAACCTCTTTAATTAAAAATAAGCCAATAAGCTACACAGGAGACTTACCAAATGACTGCATGTGTAAACTTAAAGGAATAATCCAACCATAGACATTCATGGTGTACATGTGTCTATAGGAGACAAATCATGGAGGTCAGGAGAAGTCTGAGGAAGCAGGCTGCTGTCTATGGCACCTATGGAAAATTCTATAGGAGCCAGTTGTTTCCATAATTCCCCTTGATTGTCTGTGGTTAGAATATCCCTTTAATATCATTATCAGTATTAATATATTTTAAATGATTTATTAAGTTTATTTGACTTGGGTCCATTTCAGCTTATATATAGAAATGTTTTATGCATTAACATAATTATATGACTATGGCATTTTTCTTACTTTAGCCCCAGAGATTTTTCAGTCATTTCTCAATGGTGGAACTGGCTACTCATTTGAGGTTGATTGGTGGTCACTAGGGATAATGGCCTTTGAGCTACTCAGGGGTTGGGTAAGTAAATCCTGAATATCAATCTTTTAGCATCTTGTCATTTTTAATTCCAGTTCTGTGCTGATTAATTTCATAATAGGGGGCAAAGTTGTAAAGTAAATCAAAAATTTTCTGCCAACAACTGCCACTAGGGGGAGCTTAGGAGTTGACATTATTGTTATTGTGTTAGTTCTAAACTTATCGCCTATCCACAGGAGAGGGAATAACCATTTTGGGGCTCCATTCTAGAGATAGGTGTGAGCCCTAGAGGTGGGATCCTAGTGATGTGCCACCAATGTCTGAGCTGAGAGAACCCCTTTAACCATGTGTCAATACAGGGGCTTTGGAACTCTCCAGCTCCACCTTTTTAAAAAGATATGATAAAATAATCAAGAACAAGTTGTGAACCTATTAGAGTTAAAAAAAAAAATGATGTTCAAGAAAAACACTTATTTTAAGCTTTTTAAATCAAGTTATGTCTTGATTTATTTGATTTCTCCTAGAGGCCGTATGACATCCATTCAAGTAATCCAGTGGAGACCCTTGTCCAGTTGTTTAGTACAATTACCGTCCAGTACTCATCCGTCTGGTCAAAAGATATGATTGCACTTCTGCGGAAGGTAAAGTCACCTTAAATATGTGTTTTATTAGAGCTAAGCCCCACTGACATTAATGGAGAGGAGATAACTTGCAACACAGGATACATCCATGGACAGGTGTGACGATGCTGGAAGAAGGCAGCCATGTTTTCCTATTTGTCAGAATGTATAGGACAGTGATGGCGAACCTTTTAGAGACCAAGTGCCCAAATATCAACCCAAAACCCACTTATTAATCTCAAAGTGCCAACACGGAAATGTAACCTGAATACCAATATTGTATATTTTCCAGGCTATAATAGCCTGCCTACATAGTTCATAGTGCGCCCTGCGCTGATGAATGGCAGGTAAAGTCTAAGGCATATTGGTACTCCATAGACTTTCTCCAGGGAGTGGGTGCCCACAGAGAGGGATCTGAGTGCCGCCTCTGGCACCCATGCCATAGGTTCGCCACCACTGGTATAGGACATGCATTTATTGTACAAAAAAAGAAGCAATCAATGTCTCCTTATATGTAGCCACCTTCACCTGATTACTGATAAAATTGTGGCTGACCATACATTTCTCTCCTCATAGATTTTAGCACAAGACTAAGGGTACTTTTACACTAGCGCTTTTTTAGCAAAAACGCTTCCATTACTGATAATACAACCATCGTCATCCTTTATGAATAGGATACAGTTGTATTATCTTTAAAACTGATCCGTCCCCATTGACTTGCATTGTGGGTCATGACGGATCTGTCTTGCTCCGGATCCCCAGGACGGAAAGCAAACTACAACATGTTGCGGTTTGCGCTCCGTTCTGGGGACGCAACTAAACTGAACGGAATAGAATGCATTTTGGAGCGCTCCGTTCTGTTCAGTTCAGTTTTGTCCCCATTGACAATGAATGGGGACAAAACTGAAGCGTTTTTTTCCGTTATTGAGCCCCTATGACGGAACTCAATACCGGAAAAATATAACGCTAGTGTGAATAATGTCTGAGGTAAATCTGACCGGCCCTACTGTCAGCAGAGATGGTTGTCACCATGGTGACGTTGGCTGCACCGCCGTAATGAAGTCAAACTTGCTTTGGGGGTGCAGGTAGGTAAGTACGTGACCTGTTAGGTGAATACTCACTTCTTTCTCCACTGATATCCTAAGGCTTCCTATACATTTGTCTGGCTGTCCAGCTCAGTTTCCCTCCGGCATGAAGCAGAAAACACCTGAGAAGAATTGAGAACTGATCCCATAGTTTTCCCAATCCCATAGTGGGATTGAGCATGTACATCTGGCACATCAGTTATGATTAGAGATGAGCGAGTAGTGTTCGATCGAGCTGGTATTCGATCGAATACTACGATATTCGGCACACTCGATTTCAATCGAGTATAACGGCGATGGCGCACTTAGAATTCGTTTCCCCTCCCACCTTCCCTGGCGCTCTTTTTCCACCAATCAACATGCAGGGGGGGTATGACAGGCACGCTGAGCACGCTGGCAGCGCGAAAACAGCGTCTACATGCATTGGCTGGAAAAACCATGTGACCTCGAATATTAAAAACTCAGCTCTTCCTGCTCGTACGCATATGCTGCGTGAACTTAGTCAGGGACAGAGGCTGGAGAAGGGAGAGACAGATTTTAGCTGTTGGACAGGCAGGAGCGTGAATAAAAGCCCTTATCAGGGCTACTACAGTGGACTTCAGTGATAGCTTTACTACAATATAGACTTTACAGAGAACGGCTGCTGTATTCAGGGATAGCTGCTGGAGTAGGGACAGAGAGAGGCATTAGTGGTGTATTAGGTGCTCTGCTACATACCAAACTATATTTGGCACTACTGCTGTGTACCTTGAAATATACAATATCTAGGCCTTTTAATTGGCAACTGTACTGTGCGTTCTCTTGCTAAATAATTTCACATACCTGGTGTAAATACCCACCGTCCTGTTCAGTTAGTACACGGCTGTGTACTTTGAAATATACAATATCTAGGCATTTTAATAGGCCACTGTACTGTGCGTTCTCTTGCTAAAATTATCTCACATACCTGGTGTAAATACCACCGTCTGTTCAGTTACTACAAACGGCTTGTGTACTTTGAAATATACAATATCTAGGCATTTTAATAGGCCACTGTACTGTGCGTTCTCTTGCTAAATTATCTCACATACCTGGTGTAAATACCCACCGTCTGTTCAGTTACTACACGGCTTTGTACTTTGAAATATACAATATCTAGGCATTTTAATAGGCCACTGTACTGTGCGTTCTCTTGTTAAATTATCTCACATACCTGGTGTAAATACCCCACCGTCTGTTCAGTTACTACACGGCTGTGTACTTTGAAATATACAATATCTAGGCATTTAATAGGGCCCACTGTACTGTGCGTTCTCTTGTTAAATTATCTCACATACCTGGTGTAAATACCCACCGTCTGTTCAGTTACTACACGGCTTTGTAACTTTGAAATATACAATATCTAGGCCATTTAATAGGCCACTGTACTGTGCGTTCTCTTGTTAAATTATCTCACATACCTGGTGTAAATACCCACCGTCTGTTCAGTTACTACACGGCTTTGTACTTTGAAATATACAATATCTAGGCCATTTAATAGGCCACTGTACTGTGCGTTTTCTTGTTAAATTATCTCACATACCTGGTGTACATACCCACCGTCTGTTCAGTTACTACACGGCTTTGTACTTTGAAATATACAATATCTAGGCATTTTAATAGGCCCACTGTACTGTGCGTTCTCTTGCTAAATTATCTCACATAACCTGGTGTAAATACCCACCGTCTGTTCAGTTACTACACGGCTTTGTACTTTGAAATATACAATATCTAGGCCATTTAATAGGCCACTGTACTGTGCGTTTTCCTTGTTAAATTATCTCACATACCCTGGTGTACATACCCACCGTCTGTTCAGTTACTACACGGCTTTGTACTTTGAAATATACAATATCTAGGCATTTTAATAGGCCACTGTACTGTGCTTCTCTTGCTAAATTATCTCACATACCTGGTGTAGATACCCACCGTCTGTTCAGTTACTACACGGCTTTGTACTTTGAAATATACAAATATCTAGGCATTTTAATAGGCACTGTACTGTGCGTTCTCTTGCTAAATTATCTCACATACCTGGTGTAAATTACCCACCGTCTGTTCAGATTACTGACACGCTATGTACTTTGAAATATACAAT